>VZRE01004494.1:126123-172652 GCA_013396775.1 Cephalopterus ornatus | reverse complement strand
TTTTTTTTTTTTTTTTTTTTTGGTGAACTTTCACTAAATTCATGTGTGTTTATTTATTCATATTAATAATCTCTTACCTCTTTTAACTTTCCTGAAAAACAAATTTTGGTCCCCCTTGCTCTGAATTTCATGCAAATTTATAGCTTTTCGTACTGTTACTGATCTCCTGGGGCTTCACATATGTGCAGTAGTGCAGCTTCAGTAGTCTCCTTTTATAGCACGACACTTTTCAGCTCTTTTAGTTTAACAAGTGTACTTGAGTCTATATTCAGAATGTTCCAAGAAGAAGGAGTTGAAAATCTTTTAGATTTTTCAAAGAATAAATTTACAAGAATCTTCTCTCTAGCATTCTTCTACCCTTAGTTTGTCTTTGCTCCATATCATTGGATAATAAGACAACGTTCCAATGTTCCTAGAAATTGAGCAGACGTTTACAGCAGTGTAAAGTGAGTGTAAAACTAACCCAAATCCAAATAACAGTTTTATACTCATTTTGCCTGGTTGAGCAACTATAATCACGGTTGCCTGATAGCCCACACAACCACCCAGCATTACTGCTCACATCAGCAACACTCCCTACCTTATGATGAGCATGAAGTTTAAGTACCTTGTGGCCACATCTATATCACAAACAAAACATGCAAGCACTTATTTTCTGGCCCTGAGCTCAGATGGACAGGTCTGTATACATTCAAACTTTCTAAAACAAAGTCAACATATCCAAACCACTCGCTGAGAAATATCTTTTGTCTCTGCTAACTCCTAAACCATGCCTGGAAGTTTTGGAGAAGGTGCTAGTTGGCCAGACATTATACTAAAAATTTAACACTAGAGAGAAGCAGATCCAAAGCTCTGGCATGTTTTCTGTCTTTTTTAACAAGTAAAGTGAGTTTTTAACTAGTTTGACTAATGAACTGCTACTTCTGTTAAAAGAAAGAAGACCTCTACTAAGCCTCAGTTACTTTTCAGTCTTTGGTTTCTTACCTTATTTTTCACTGTTTTGATCTTCTTTGTAGTTGTTGTGGTCTCTTGTTCTCTTGTTTGTGTCTTTTGCCTTATAGTTTCCTGACTTAATTTATGCCTAATTGATCAGAAAAGGACTACAGAGGGTTACACTCACCATGTGTTTAGCTAGTGGGTGATTTTAGGATATTCCTCTCAGGCTTTAAAAGTACTTTGCTTAATCTGCTCTACAAGCAAAAATGTTTCCTTCCCTGATTGATTTTATTTATCCAGTTTAGTCCTCTCCCTAAATATTGACCCATGATCTTTTCTTGTCCATTCCAGGTTTTCTGTGTATATTTCTTTAGTAAAAAAACTATTATAAACAACAATAATCAGTTAATGTCAATGAAATTTTAAATTCCAAGTTTGCTTTACCTTGCCAGAAAATAATTACAAAAGAATTAAATAACAAAGTAGGGTGAAATCCTTGTTAAATTGTGCTGGTACTATTTGTAACATAAATTTCTTCCCAAAAAGACACCCGTCAGTACTCACAGGGAAGAGTGGTGCAACCACTCTTGCACCTCTTACAGAGGTGGTACTTTGCAACACTAGCCTTGTAAACAAGGATGAAAACATACCATTTATATACTTTTTTCCCCCATGACCCTCTTATCTCACAAGTTCTAATGCAAACTAAATTTTCAGATAATATTAAAACTCAAATCTTCATTAAAAGAAGCTCATAATTCTACATATTCTAGTGCTCTACATGTACTTTAAGGTTTAACTGCTTAGTTCAAAAGAATGTACACAAACACATTCAAAGCAGGTTAGCCAAGATAGCCACACAGTTTTGGCGTACGGCTACACACAGGTATAGGACTGTGTTCTTGCATCACAGCTCTAAAATCAAGATGTGGAATTTCATTACAGCAGGTCAGATAAGGGTTGGGACTCAAATGGAAAAATATCCTCTATCTTTACCTTAATGGTTGGACTTTATGATCTTAAAGGTCTTTTCCAACTGAAACAATTCCATGATTCTATAATCTACATTCAAATTTGCTTCCACAGTAACAGTTATCTTTTATTATGTCACATGCTATTGTATCATAATTCTGCTTTCTCTTTTTCCCCCCCATTTTACATAGACTTCCCTACAGCCTATTGATGCCTCTTCTTAAATACTTGTGATGACAACCATCATCCAACAACAGTGGTAGAAGGTTTTACATTTGTAATAGAAACTTTTACTTATGTGCCATTGACAATAACAATGGATGTTATTTCCATTATAAATACCATGGGCTGTAAACATATCATACAAATCATACATGCCATTATTGCTGTAAACAGAAGATAAAAGCCAAGACTAATGCCAATGAGTCAGAACTGGGCAATGAATGCTTGCTCAGAACCATGAAACTGATTTTTTTTTTCAGAGATCTTTTCTCTAAATAACAACCTGATGTACAAAGTGTTGATTTTGGGGGTGTTCAAAGAACAGATCCACATCTAAAGGCTTGTGGTTCAGACTTGTCTCTAATTAAGAAGTGTCCTGAAGTGAACAAAGGGCCACACAGTAGGAAATATATGCTTGCAGACACCAATTCACACCTGTTAATGATTAGTTTGCAGACACTACCAGATGTGCTATTTATCTGATGATCAGAGTAATTGAAATGAATTGCTCTGAATCAGTCATGTGAAATTGTCCCAGTTAAGTAGATGTGTTGCTTCTCCTCTATTTTCTTACAGAAGAGATGGAGATACACTCTTCTTTAACATTGTACTTTACCCTTTACATAGTGCTCCCACAAAGAGTTTGAGCTGCATGCCATACCCTCATCAAACAAAAAAAAAAAAAAAAAAAAAGAAGACAGCAAATATATCTGTACAGAAAGCTTTTTAAGTCTGACCATGGATAAGAGTTCACAAAGGCATTAGTTAGTGGTAAAAACAGGTCATGATTTTTATCACATATCCAGAAATCTGCAGTTCAATGCTTTCAAGGTCAAAAAGTGAAACCCTACAGATGGAGAGCTGCAAACTTTTAAAACTCAGTGCCACTGGGGTATAGTGGTAAAGACAGTATCAGTGTACCTCCCAAACAGGAACAAGTGAAAAAAACCGCAACAACTTAACGTGAGTACAAAGTGAGAGTATGAAGGGAATGGATGCAAATACCTGCCAGGTTCATGTGTTTTCCCTCCTTTTGCCACTGTTGGAGACAGAGATATGGCACTGACCTGACCCAGATGGGGTTCTCTGTTCCCATGTTGTTCTCTTGGCATAGTATGTTATCAAGCTAACTTTCTTACCAAGAGACCTAAACCCAGCTATAGCTTCAAAACCTGTGTGAATACTGAGAATTGGTCTGTGAGAGGAGAAATAAGCAAATAGGAGGAAAGCCATTTTGGCTTTTCTGTTGTCTACACCTACAAGGCAGACTGATCATGAATTCAGCAATGTATTTCAAGCTGAAAGTCCCTGAGCAGAAACGAGGATCAGATGGACTGAAGTGTATGCATTATCTAGGCAAACATAAAAAGGATGTCTTTAAACATAATATAGTCACAGTGCCATGGGTTTAAATTCTTTGTTGTAGTGCAAGGTTTATTTATATACATTGTTTCAGGTCTGGTGATGCCTTTGATTTGGACTGTGGTAATTTTTCTAGCTTTTTGCCATTTGATTTCTTTTCTACTAGCCAGGTAATTGTTCTTAGTTTTTCTGTGGCAGATTGAAGCTTCTTTATATTTCCATCACAGCCGTATCTCCAGACCATACTGGTCCTGGTTTGTCAAGAAAAAAAAGAAAAAAAACTCTATGGAAAACCTAATCGGAGAGATCAGAGAACTGAAACTAAGAATGGTCAAGAAACAGAGGCATTAAAAGGCTTTCAAACTATAGTTTCCTGGAGATTTTCTCTGGGCCTTTGTGCACATTGAAAGTTCTAGCTGCAGTCTTGACAGTAATAACTTCTAGTTTAGTTTCCTGCAACCTCTTGCCAGAAATACTTGCCTGCTTCTATTTCTAGACTTATAACCCCATATCTGCAATTGAATTTCCCTCAGGCTCATGACCCCATGTCTTACATGAGGTCACAACACTTCATTTGGGAAGGTCACTGTTCCTATCTGAACAAGAACAGAGAAAGGTTGCTCTCAATTTTGGTGTATTTTTTCCCCCCGGATACTACACCTCCAGCACTATTTATATGTTACTTAATGATCTCCATTGTACTACTCAAAGCTGAAGCTCACGTGACCTGTTTAAGCTGTTTGCAGCAAGACTATAAGAGTTGGAAGAAAAGCAGAAATCTGAGCTCCCTGTGCAGTGTGTTGTCCACTGAACCATGAGCAGTAGTTGGCAGATATAACTAACAGCGTTCAGCTTTCTGTTGGTGAAGGTTTATTAAAAATTCTAATGATTTGTGTTTTTGTCTCAGGTTATTTATCTTATTTTCTCTCTCTCTGAATGCTAGAAGGAGGTAGTCAGCATCATTACACCCCAGACAATTCAGTTGATTGCTTTTTTCATAATAGTGTTGGAGAACAGAGTTGTGCAATTTTCAGTAGGCGACAGAATAGACAGAAGAAAGAGTGAGTGCTTTAAATAGAGTCACTACAATGCTGCTTGCAAAATGTTCTTCATTAACCCTTAATAAACAGCCCATGCTTAACTATACGCATAAATTCATTCATTTAAGTTAGCAGTTTTCTATCCCTAGATTTTGTCACACGGATAATCCTGTCCTCCCTCATTCTGTGTTTCCCTTTCTTAATTAGACTATGGTGATTTGTTCCTTGAGATGTGCCTGTTTCTTATTTCTCAAAGATGTCTTTGTTTTTGCCTTCACTCACAAGTACATTCTTTTCTATATGTTTTCTTCTCCTCTTACTTCTCCAATTTTTATTTCTGTAACGTATTCTGTATCTATTCAGAAGAGTATTAAAACTACTGATGAGCCTTAAAAAGATATCCTTTTAAAACTGTCATATAATGGTAGAATCACATAATGGTTTGGTTTGGAAGGGACCTTAAAGATCATCTTGTCCCACCACCATGCCATGGGCAGGGACACCTTTCACTAGGCCAGGTTTCTCAGAGCCTCATCCAGCCTGGCCTTGAGCATCTCCAGGAATGGGGCATCCACAATTTCTCTGGGCAACCTGTACCAGTCCACTGTATTTTGCTGAGGTAGGAGAGATACTCCTGTATTTTTTACAAACTTACTACCTAAATCCACCACTTATACACCTTCCACAACCATCTTAGGTCACCCACTGCCTAATTAATGTTAGCTTAAAACAAATTTTCTTAATGTCATATTTAAGTTTCCCTTTAAGTCTCTACTTGTTACTACTGAAATCCATCTTTCTTAATATCTCGGTGGGCAATAGAAACTAAATAAACATACTTGTTTGTTTAAGCTAGGAACCTCTCTCTATCCCCAAGGCCGATGGGAGCTGCACTGATTACACATGCATGGCCAGAACCCTCTTACAAAGTGAACTCCTCCAAATAGGCCAGTGGAAATGGTCCATGGATCATGCACTAAACCAAATGCCATCTGCAACCACGCAGGAACTTGAGTCAGTGAAACTGTGCTATGCACTAGGCTAAAAGATTCTGGACAGCTCAGTGCCAGTGTTCAGCCGGTGCCCTGATCCTGTTTAGTTTTCTTTTATAGGTGTGCCAGTAAAGAGCAGTAAAAACAGGTCTGCTCCAGGAAGGAGTCAGAACTGGGAGCTGGAACCACCACAGCAGAGGCCCAGTCTGAGCAGGGCTGGGTTGGTGACAGTGATATGGCCAGGGCCCATGCCACGCTTGGTGGAGCAGGGACATAGGAGGCCTGCAGTTAGCTCTGAATTAGAATTACCTTAGCAAATAGGTGAGGATGCTGCAGGGAATTCATACCTTTTACCTCTTGCCTAGGCAATGGAAGTGGTAGAAGTGTGAAAACCACAAAGTGGGAGATGTTGTTGCACTGTTTCTTGTGGACATGTGTATTTGCTGTATTTGCCTTGCATCCTGACCAGCCAGACTTGGTGTGCTTTAGGTTACCTGTTATTCTTGCCAAAGCACACCTGCTGTATTGGCAGTGCTGCCTTACTGAAACTGGGCTCAGCTGACTCCTTTAAAGGAGTCATTATTCCCCTTACCATGAAAAAAAATCCCCCATGGCTGTCTTGGGATTTTAACCAATATTCAATATGTGATAACGAACTTTGCCCTGCCTTTACCAATAATTTTCCCCAGATTTTGAAATCACTCCCATTATTTCAAGAAGCATATAAACACAAATAATAATAAACCCTGCATATAATTTCCTTCTTGATTTTCATCTGCCTTCTTGGGCAGCAATCAAACCTTCTCTGGATGTCTTCTTGCTTTGGAAGTCTGTTCATAATTATTTCTCACTCCTACACAACACTTGCACGTCTTCATGAAGTTTCTCTAGTTTATACCCCCATCCCCCTCTTCAAACCCTTAGCATCCTTTTCTGTGCCTGGCATTTTTTCATTCTCCTAATCACCTACAAATAGTTAAAAGAGAATTGGTTCTGTCTCTTTCAAAATTCTCAGTAGGATAATTATTGTCCAGTAAGTATAATTTAACATGTTACTAAGCTCAATCTTTTGCCATTGTATCGAGTTCATGAGAAAAAGACAAGATGCAGTAAACAGACTGTATGCACAGTCTGGAAGAAGCTTCAAAAATATCACAGTTTTGTTTGTTCATATCATGACTTGAATTTGTAATTTGCCAGAATATTTCTTAAATATTCACTGGACAGAGGGTGAGGATACTATTTTGGTGATTCATTAGTGTTACGGGCTTACAATGAAATTCATCCTAGAAATCCCCCAAGCTGGATCAGTACTGAAGCTCACTCTGAGGCTCAGACACCCCAACCTTCTCTCACACGTATGAGAAGGGCAAAGATCAGGCCCTATGCCCTACATTATTCTCTCAGCACTCCTCATTACTTTTTGTTATACTCATTAATGTCATTACTGGCTCTTTTCACACTCTCTAGCTACTTAAAATTCTCTATAAATAAGCTGTCTTTAAAAATATGCCAAATCCAAGTGCATAAAAGTACCACAGTGAATAAAAATCATGGGGTTTTGACTAAAAGCATGGGAGGCCACGTGTGACAAGAGATAGTACAATAGCAATCAAGGTCTGTTTAGATCACTGCTCCTCCGATCTAAATACAATGTATTCTTATGTGCTATGTACATCCTGCTAGGTTATATGATAAAGCCCATCTACACACCCACAAAGGAGATCAGAGAGGCAATGACTGGAGGGGGGCCCCAACAATGCCCTGCCAGGCTACTTCCTGGCCCATCACAGTGGCCATTAGCCCATGATAGGGGCCATTAGCCCATCAAATGCCCATCTGCACAAGCCCAGAGCAGCACAGGTGCACAATGGCAGTCAGGAATCTGAATCAGAGACTCCCAAGGAATGCCCACCCTGTCTGGACTGTTCTTAGGGTTGTTCCAGCAGAGCCATCAGCCCCAGTGCCAAAGCATGAAATCCACAGGTCATTGGAAGAAGCTCTCTATATCACCTTTTGAATTAGGGGGGTTATGGCTGCCTAGGGGTGGGACATATAGGATGCAGGAAAAAGAGGTTCTGGATCATACTTATTATGGGATGTTTAGGGGAGTAACTAAAGGCAGCACAAGGAAAGAGTTTAGGTGATTTTGGAAGGAATGAAAGTGGAAAAAGAGGGGTGAGGGGATGGAAAAGGTCAAGCAGGTGTAAATAGTTTCCTGGTCAGTGTGCTTGTCTGGCCACATATCTGAAGAGAGCATCTATACTGCATTCCCTTCAGCCTCTTCCCCGAGGGAGGACTCCATGCTGTGTGTACACCTGTGTATATGGGGGTCTTGCTCCAGCAGCCAGTCAGACCACAAGTTGGACATCCTGTGTGTCCTGGTGGCAACAACTGGAAGGAGCACAAAAGTGAAAGCACTAGTGAAGATCAAGCTTGGCTAGCCACTGAGTAGCCTGGGAGCCAGGGGGTAGAGTGAGTCTCTAAGTGAGAGTGCCTGTGTGTCTCAAGGAGCGAGAGCACAGATATGTCAGCTATGGGATCTGGGAAGTTCTCAATCACTCTGTCTGTGTGACACTCTATCAGCAGCTGGAGAGGGGCTACGGCCTAGTTGAGACTGCCATTCAGAGGCCGGCTACTGGACAGACAAAGTGTCTGAGTCCAACTGCTTGAGGGATCCTGTGCAAATATTGTGCGTATATGTATATGTATATATTTTCTTTAGTGGACTTCCATCCTGCCCAGCCAGAGAGGGGAGCAGGATGAGGCTGTTTATCTTGTGTCGGTTTGCATGGGTGCTCAGAGCACGTGTGTCTGATCTGTGTGGCTGACCATGTGCATATAGGCATATGTTTATATGTGTATATGATATGTGAATGAGTATATAGGAAATGGCCCCAAATTACACCAGGAGAGGTTTAGACTGAATATTAGGAAAAAACTCTTTTCACTAAAAGTGTTGCCAAGCATTAGAACAGGCTATCCTGGGAAGTGGTGGAGTCACTGTCTCTGGAGGGATTTAAACGATGTGTGGATATGGTACTTGGGGCCATGGTTAATGTTTAGAGCTGATGATTTTAAAGATCTTTTCCTATATGAAAAATTCTATAATTCTGTGTTTCTATACATGTATATGTGTGTGTATATTTATATGTGCATGAAGACATATGTGTACATGTACTTATATAGTATATATACATTTTTACAGTATATATGCATGCTTTGTGTGCATGTATGTGCTGGAAATAGATCTCCATTCTCACTACTGGTTGTACCTGGCTGCATGGAGGAGCAGCACTCTTATTTACCTTGGACAGAAACACACAATTACACATATATATATAAGTATCATTGTATATGCTGACACTTTTTCTCTCTGCAGGAATGTGAGTTTTGGAGACTCTCATACAGAATCAACTGTCCCTGGAATGAGCTGGTAATACTGTTGTGTTCAGTGATATCTGCATGCCAGATGAGGTTGAGGGACTGAGAGTTAGGATCATGGTTATAACCCAGCCTCATAAATTCTTGTTTGAAACATTATGGCAGTCTCTTACTATAGTAACAGAAAGAGCTGAACAAGGAAGCAACCTTCATCCTTGTTTTTTCATAACGTTTTAGGGTCTGCTCTTTTTCTTTTGATAGCCACATTGTGCTTTTTGCCATCTTCCTGCAACAACAAGAGCTGGAATATATGCATATTTTAATGTAGACTGAGCTTCTTCCATAATCTCATAACTCCAAAAGGATTTAACATAATTCTCAGTGATTATTTCCAGTGCCTGTCTTTGCAGGTGGTCATTGATTTCCTGAGCTTCAGCAGAGTGAAATTGATGTCTAGCCTACACTAGTAAAAGGTTTACTGGAATAGATATATCTCTCAGTACAGCTAATACTGGTAAGCACTCTATTATGGATGCAGTTCTATTGTGGAGGAGAAAAGTAAAAGGTTTTCATACAGGTTTTTTTTTTTCCTGGGAAGTGCAGCACTTCTAGGCTTTTTGCTAGCATAGAGATGTTATTCAGAATTTCAGCCTTAAATGATATCAGTAAATTTTAGTCATAAATCTGGCTTGATTTTTCTCAGTCACTCTGTTCCCCATGTGGAGCTGAAAAACAGCAATGAGAGCTGAGAAGCTGGCTTTAAATCTGCAGAAAGGCAGATATGTTCTTTGGTTCCAGTCAGAAAAGACAAGCAGCACAGGGATTCGTGCTTGGCCTTGGTGTGGAAAGCTTTCTCCAAATGCAGGCCACCAGGCTCCTGGATTTTTAACTGAAACCTATGGCTTATATAACTTTGGAAATTGGGCAAATCTCTCAAATGTCTGTTTTTGTCTAAGTGAGACAGCACTGTGACAAGTAACACAACAAGGGCACAGTGGGTGATGTCAGACAGGAGGAACCACTGCTCAAGACTCTATCTGAGGAGCTGAGCCTCTTGGAGGAGAGAGTCCTGTCATTTGACAGAAGGGACAGCAGCAGTACAGCACTGTGACCTCTCCACCTCCCTGTTTCTACATAGAAAACATCAAGAAGGTGAAAACTGCACAATCTCAGGAACATTGACATGTTTTATCGGTGTACAGCGTACTAAAGTGCAATTTTAAAGTGCACTAACTATTTCTGATGCACTCCCTGTGTGGACATTGGTAGAAAGAGGTGTCAACATGATGGAGTCAGGAGCTCTAGCAAGGCAAAGTAGCTCATATTTAGTTTTGGTTATTGATTCTAATGCTTAACGTGCATTTGCCTATGATAGCTTCTGAGTGGTTCGGACAGAAATGACTAGTATAGCTAAGCCTGGCCATAATGTTATATGTAATTTCTTCTTCTATGGTAGAAATTAAAAATTGTTATAGATATAAGGTAACATGGAAATGGCAAACACATGAGGTTTATCCTTACATAAACATTCAGGGCAAATCTGTCTGCAGAAATAATTAACAATGCTGTGTAGAAGCCACACTGGGGGAGTTACTAAGGTTATTGTGTGGATTAAATGCCTCTTCTTTGTCTGATCCATTCGATCTTTCTGTAGTGCAAAACAGCTACACAACAGGATAGTTAACGATTTGGATCTACATAAAATCTTGGGCTCATAGCTCATTGAGTCTGTGGGGAAGAAAAGCCAGGGAAAGCATATTAGAGGGGCTGGCATTGCTCCTGGATGCATGATCTACCTGAGCTAGCTCTGAATCCCCTTGCTTGAGAAGTGCTGGCAGGACATCTGTGACCACAGAGCACATCTGTGACCACAGGACATCTGTGACCACAGAATGCGTTCACCACACTTGTACTGACTTTTTGTATCAAGCTGAAAGTCCACGATACAGACGTTATGCTCAAAATTGCAAACAAGTTCTTATGTATCTACACTAGGGATTTCCTGTCTCAGCTGCAGTCCTGGAGAGCTTGCAAGATGTTGTCTTTTAGGTTACGGCCATGGTGCACTGGATTTTGTTTTGTTTTGAGTGTTCTTTTGTGTGTGGTTTTTTGTTTCTTTTGGTTTTGTTTTCTGAGCAGACATATATGTGGTGTTTTAAGTACAGAATCTTGTGAAACTTTTAAGTTAAAAAGTGACACTAAGAACAGACCTAACATAACAATACTCTCGAAAATCAAAAATCAGCCTGGAAAGTTGTAAATTCTTCATACACTTGTCACTATGCCAATGGTTCCTAAATATACTTGTCACCATGCCAATAGTTCCTAAATATTTCTAATTTTGACCACTGAAGAACATATTATATATATAAGCCATCAATTAAACACACTGTGTGACAATTAAAGATGCAAATGTTATGCTTTTTTTTTGGAAGAACATTTGCTGTGATTTCTTTTAAACCAGTACTTATGCATGGACCTAAGTTGGGAAAGTCACTGTATTATACTGTACTCAGATTTATTTTTTAATAAAAGATAGAAACAACATTCTATAGCACTACATCCATTAAGTGTCTAATGAAAAATCAATAGCAGCTGGGTACCTTATTCCAAGAATTGCTTTTAGAAATTCTACCCACGGGATGTTTGTGAAAGGCAGGTTTAGTGTCTTAATTCCCGCAAAGTCTGTAATTCCGGCTTGTTTCTACTTGTTTGGTATTCATTGCAATACCTTTAAAAAACTTAGTAAAATGTACTCATAAAATTTTAGTAAAGTTTTATGCACATTACAATAAATACAAAACAAGAAGAGTCTATGGACTATCTCTCATATGTACAGTAAAGAGAGACCAACAAAAAACTCTGATAGCAGGTTGTAAATAAATGGTATTCTTCAGCACACACACTAAGCAGCATTATGTTTATTATAGTACTGTAATTCACCAGATATATGGATTTGATTCCCCTCTTATTTGCACTACAGTAAACCAAGAATTTACTTCACTAATCGCAGGTTGAGGGATTTACATACATTTGAACTCCTGTGTGTGAGAAGAATCCTTTCCTCAATGTATATATGCATTTGCTGAAATTAAATAGATTTTTGAAAGAATAAAAGCAATTAAAGTTTCCATACATAGAATTAATATCTACGCAATTGAAATCATATAGCTATTAAATAATACAAATTAAGTTTTAGGCCAGAATCAATTAAAAAAAACCAAAATACCCCATATAGAGGCAACTTAGTGTTCTTATCATGAACAAAGAAACATAACCTGAGATTTTTTTGCCTTGCCCCATTAAAAAAATCTTTATACAGATTGTTAACAGTAAAGTGATTTTTAGACATTTTGCTTTTGAGCAGTCAGTGATTAAGAGCAAGGTACCCATAATTATTTTTTTGTTAATTTTAGGCCCTATCTAGAGTTTCCCTACATTATATAAAGTATTCTGCTGCTCTTGTACTTTTCCAGAACGTTTCTTTGAATCTTCAAAGTAGATTTCGACTCAGTGCTCAAGAAAGTAAAATTGTTGCTCACAGGAATGTATATATAATCTTCATTTCATTTTGTCCATCAATTTATTATATTTCAGATATTCTCTGTGCAGCACAGATAAAATGAACACTTAAGTAATAAATACAAATACAGGGGGCTAAAAGTCCACGAAAAAATGCATATAAGACATTAAATCTGTATGACAAAAAGCAGTTTTATGCAAAGACAACATTTATACACTGGTTGAGAACCATTTTGCAACCTACTTGAAACTTGAAAGGTCGAGTTTTTTTTGCTAAACCTACCAACTCTGCAAAACTCACCAAGTTTAATTTAAATTCTCAATTCTTAAAATTGCCATGGCTCAGTGACAACCCTGCAGCAGAAGCTGGGAGCAGTGGTGTTTCCCACAGCAGGGTCAGGGCAGGACCCCACAGCCCGGTCTGGTCCCACTGCCCCACTGAGGGGCAGGACAGTCAGGGAGTTGGGGGAGGACATGGAGTGGGAACATCCCCAGCAGCAGGCATCAGGCACCAACCTGGGGTTAGGCGTGACAGTATGTATTGGTCAGTGCAGTGATCCCACTGCCAACTGATAATCACTGGGAAGTGCTGCTGCCATTGCAAATACCTTAGAGGAGGGGTCCATGAAACAGCTGCACAATCTGAACCTCATCCAAGGTGAATTTTCAATGAGCTACCTTGAAAAGGTGTTAAAATGGCATGTCTATAACATTCACTGATCTGTTGCAAAGATACCTGAGCCAACCATATATGGGCTGGCTTTAAGTAATGAAAGTAATCTAGTCTAAAGAGTGCTGAACTTAGCTGGGTTAAGAAATCAGATAAATTAGCTCATTATGAGCTTCCCAGTGCGCCAGGCATCAGTGTATGCACCTGAGATGCTTTACATGGATCTAGCTCAGCTACCTTAGCAGTCCACTGCAGTATGATATATCATTTGTTTGTTTAGCTTCAAGCATGTAGCAGGGTGTTTTTATACACTTAAAGTTCAGAAGGTACATAAGTCTTTGCAGAGCATGGACTGCCACTGGGCAGGTGTCTTCCTTCCAATAAACAGGACACCAAAAGTGCAATTTCATGAATTTGTATGTTTCAAGGCTTCTTTTCCATTCTAATTAAAATAAAATAAAATAAAATAAAATAAAATAAAATAAAATAAAATAAAAGGAATTCTCTGTGGGCTTCATCTGAGATTCATGGTAAATTGCTGGTCATAAACTCAGAGCTGCTCAAGTTTTTTCCCGATTTTATTTTTGCTAAAAACTCTAAAGGAATTTTGCTGTACCAAGTTATTCAAATTTAGAACATAATAGAAGCATAAGCTCTTATCCAGCAGCAACCATATCTGCCTGCATTAAAATATCTAACACTATTTGCTCAATCTCCAATTTACATTTATCTACTCAAACACAAGAAAGGTCTGCAGGCTAAAAAAGAGAAAAGCATTCCATGGCTCTGACACGCAGAGCACACAGACAGAATAGAGTTCTTTCCCTGTAATGCTCTGCATTTGTCTACTAATGATTCTGACAAAACCAAATATAACCCAGCCCAAGACCTTAAAAGCTGATTTGAATAAATTTAAAGCAGTCATGGGGTGGATGCTTATTACTATTCATAGTTCCACTAGACGTTGGTTTGCCTCTTCGTGCTCCATATTTAGAAGAACTAAGACTCAAACTGGATATTTTTGCCATGAGTTTTAACATTTAGAAGGCTATTTATGCTAACTAGAGTGATTGTCCTAAGAGTCTTGTGCTGATGGTGCCATTTCCCCAATGCCTTGTGCCACACAGCCCTAGATGTGCCTTTGTGGTAGAGGAGGCTGATTGTATCATGTGCTGAATTAGAGATGTTGCCAGAAGTTTGAGGGAGATGATTCTTCCTCTGTACTAAGCGCAGCTGAGGCCACACCTGGAGAACTGTATTCAGTTATGGGCTCCTCGGTACCTGGACATATATGAAGCACCCAACACAGGACCACTGAGATGATGAAGGGACTGGAACATCTCATGTGCGAGGAGAGGCTGAGAGCTGGGACTGTTCAACCTGGAGAAGAGAAGACTCAGGGGAATCTCACCAATGTATAAATAGAGAAAGAGAATGTGCAAACAAGATGTATGCAGGCTCTTTTCAGTGGTGCCTGTAACTAAACCAAGTGCAGTGGACACAAACTGAAAAACAGGAGGTTTCTTCTGAACTTCAGGATAAGTTGGTCCTCAGAGACATTAAAAGTAAATCAACTTCTCACATCAGAAGTGAAACAGAACTCAGTATAAATTCACATAAAAGCTTATCATTGTAAATAAATATAATTTACATGTAGGTGATTTAGTTTTCTTTTAGATGCCTTCCATAATTGAAAACACAGATACATATTATGTTTCACACTTTCATCGGGTCCACAGAAAAAATTGGGAATTAAGCCCAAACTCTGGGATTGCTGTTCAGCAGCAGAGCTGTAAGTGTATTCTTCATACAATTTCTCTGCCAAAACCCTCTAGAAGCAGTAACATTCTTATTTTGGACTTGTCTTAATCACTGTTACATACTTTTTCTGCCCTTGTGACACAGAATGGAAAAATCCTCTTATTTTGTTTTTATGAAAGGTTAGTGGAAAGTTGTTCTGCTGTTAATTACAATTAATTAGGTTAATTGGCATCAGATCACATTGGTTCCTGATGTCGTCATGATGTCATTTTATTAGGGAATTTTGAAGCAATGCAATTTGCAAGTCCTTATTTGCAATGCAAGGGTTAAAGACATTTCTATCCTTGAGGGATTCAGAATATCTCATTAAAATTCAGTGGAAGAATGACCTCTGGTTTAAGGCTAAAAATCTGTTTTACTGTTTGATTGGGTTTTATATAAAGTTCCACATAATTCTAGTTAAACCACAATTTGTAATGCTATGGCAAATTATCATTCAATTAGACTTAACTCTCACTCAAATACCCATACATAGGAGATATTGGAGATTCATGAAGGAAGGTGCACAGGGTATGGATCATGTTCTGTTTATAAACACATATGGACATTTCATTACAAATCAATACGATGTAAGTGATGCCTGAAAAAATTATTTTAATATAGTTAATTCCCAAAAGCCCTAGCTAGAAGTAAATGCTTGTCACTAAGCCAGATTGTGTCAGCTTTATGAATATTGAGCGTTGCCTTGGCTCCTGAAGTAGGAAAGAATAAGTTTTTGCTTAGTTACTTAAGTAGGCCTACTTAATGAAAGGAAAGTACTCTTAGGCTGAATCTTAAGTACACTAGAGGCCTTGAGTTATGAACCCTTGGGATTATAACAAAACTCAGGTCTCATAGAGATCACCTGTGACTTTCATGTTTATACGGTTAATGCTAAAAGCATGACAACAGCTTGTTCTTTTCCTAGAAAATTCATGAGTAAAATATAAATATAAATCGACTTCAACAATTTGCTTAATGTCATGGTAATTAACCTCAATCCTCCTGGAAATTATGCTAAGGCACATGGAAAATGAGAGGGAGATTGGTAACATCCAATATGGCTTCAGTAAGGGAAAATCGTACTTGACAAATCTGATGGCCTTCTACAACAGGGTTACAGTGTTGGTAGATTAGGGAAGAGTGACTGACATCATCTACCTGGACCTGTGTAAAGCATTTGACGCTGTCCAACACAACACCCTTGTCTCTAAACTGAAGAGACTTGGATTTTACAGATGGACAACACAATGAATAAGGAATTGGCTGGATGGGCACATCCAAAGAACTGTGGTCAACAGCTCAGTGTCCAAGTGTAGACCAGTGATGAGTGTCGTCCTCAGGGGTCAGCACTGGGACTGGTGCAGCTTGATATCTTTGTCAGTGGCATGGACAGTGGGATCAAGTGCACCCTCACCAGGTTTGCCAATGACATCAAGCTATGTGGTGCAGTTGACGTACTGGAGGGAAGGGGTGCCATCCAGAGGGACCTGGACAGGGTGGAGAGGTGGCCACATGCAAACTCATAAAGAACAATAAGGTCAAGTGCAAGGTCCTGCACCCGGGTCAGAGCAATCCCAAGCACTAAAACAGGATGGGCAGAGAACGGATTGAGAGCAGCCCTGAGGAGAGAGACTCAGGGATGTTGGTTGATGAGAAGCTCAACATGAGCAACGTGTGATGGTAGCCCAGAAAGCCAACCATGTCTTGGGCTACATCAAAAGCAGCATGGTCAGAAGATGATTCTCCTTCTCTATTCCACTCTCATGAGACATCACCTGGAGTGCTGCATCCAGCTCTGGGCACCTCAACATAGGAATGACATGGACCTGATGGAGCAAGTCCAGAGGAGTCCAGAAAGATGATGAGAGGGCTGGAGCACCTCTCCTATGGAGACACGTTGAGAGAGTTGGGATTGTTCAGTCTGGAGAAGAGAAGCCTCTGGAGAAACCTTTTGGAAGCCATTCAGTGCCTGAAAGGGCTACAAGAGAGCTGGAGAGCTAATTTTTACAAGGGCATGGAGTGATAGGACGAGAGGGAATGACTGCTTTCAACCTTTTAAAAGAGGGTTGATCTACACTTGATATGAGGAAGAAATTGTTTGCTGGAGGGTGTTCAGGCCCTGGCATGGGTTGCCCAGAGAAGCTGTGGATGTCCTATCCTTAGATGTGTTTAAGGCCAGATTGGATGGGGCTTTGAGACACCCCTAGTGGAAGGTGTCCCTGCCCATGGTGGCAGGGTGGTGGAACTGGATGATCTTTAACTTCCCTTCCAACACAAACCATACTAGGATTCTATGATTTCTAATTCAGTTCAGTCATTTTGGGGATATATTATGTTTCCACCTTTATGGAGGATACCAGTTCTGTTTGGTTTTTTTTATTTATTTTGCTCTGATGTATATGTGCACAGCCCTTGGAGACATTTTTAGGTTTATCGTTTTTGAAATAAGGATGTGTTTTTTAATATTACATTTTTTGAAATGGCTCCTCAACTTTAGCTGAACTAGATGCTTTACAGGATAAAATAAAATGTCTTTACTTGTGTTAAATTCCAGGTCTTAGGCCCATCATTAGAAGATGTTATCTGCTTAAAACTGGTTTCCTTTATCAATGAAAGGTTAATAATGTGAGCTGGCTTAAAATTGTATGGAAAGCAGAAAAAAGGGCTTAGTTAGGCCATCTTATCTCTCTGGTGTGCTATTGACTTCAGCTGATATTCTCTGTGGGAGGAATGCAACAACCTATTTTGTGTGTTTAAAATTAGGTCACGGTCTAAATTTTGCCTTGTCTTCCTTGAAGACATAGCATTGCGATCTTCTAGCTGCAACTATTGTTTTCTAAGGAAAGTAAATTATTTCCATGTTACTCTTACAAGGTATTTTATTTTAAAAATATTTCCTGAAATGTCCAGATCAGAGAGTTTTAACTATAAGGGAACGGATACCATGGTATGCAGAGTTATTAAGAAGTATATAAGGATATTAAGATAGAGTTCTATTTACCAAATCTGGAAAAGATGTGACCAGAAACCTTGAAAAAAAAAACCAACACAAAGTTGTTCTATATAAGAAGGACATTAATACTAGCTATTTACTTCCGTCTTACAACGCTGTATGTTTCTGAAATTACTTTAGAGCTTTGTATGGAGGAAATTCCAAATGTGAATGTTGTAACATATTCACATGTAAAAATATTCAAGGAAGTGAGCCATGATTGGTATGTGTGGAAACTGTGCACGTTTTCCATTACCTACGAAGAGCCCAGATCTGTATGCAGAAGTTTAGTGCACTTTCAGTCCCATTATCAGGCCACAGATTTTTCAGTAGGAAGGTAACATTTAGGAGAATTTGTCTGACCTCCTGCATATTGCACACTAAGGACCTTCACCTTCACATTTTTAGCAACTGTTTAAGAAAGAACACTGCTGATAAATCCTTTGAACTTTCTACCAGGTGTATAGGCATCAATAACGTCAAATTCCATCAGCAAACTCAAAAAAGCTGATTATTAAACTTAAACTGAAGAAGTCAGCATCTCCACATCTGACAACGTTAATAGAGTTGTCTATATCCTTTGTGTTCAAAATGACAAAAATTCATACAGGCTGATAGCACTTAAAAACTGGTGATAACCATACACGAGCCTACAGATGTCCAAACAAACAGTTCCTGCCGACACCAAAGTATCTTTAAATTAACTGCAGCAGAGGTTTTACAAGTCTGTCAGGACCATATGCATTCCTAGTGTAATTTAGATTAACACTAATTCAGTAGTTTCAGAGAGAATACATAATTAATCATAAATAGTCGGCACTTGCACTGTACTTAGTATATTAACCATCTGACTTCAGAACTTTACTGAATAAAATGAAACAATTTTTTTTTCACTCACGCACTTTTGCAGGTTATCTAGTAAAGCAACCACACAGAAATCTTTTCCTCACTGTAGGAAAATACTGATCTTTTATTACAGTGCTAAAAGTAACCTTTTCAAGCTTTCTGATACATCATAGTCCCAATTTAGATCCTTTTCATTTTTGAAAATTGTTTGAGACAGTCTCTTTATTCAACTCAGATACCTTCAACGGTTTCAACTCTCCATCACCTTAGCTGGAACATATTCCAAGCAGCATCCAAAAAGCCACCTTTTCTCCTTCCTGTATGTTTCAGTCCCTATATATACATAGATAATATTTAAATTATTTTCCTAATGCAATCATATTTTTATCATAGACAAATCAAAGTATATAAATTTGTTTCCACAACTTAAACTACAGACATTTTATTTAAAAAAATAAAAACCAAACCACTGTTGGCATAAATGTAAGCTGAAAAACTGATGAGCATGTCAAGGAACTCAAGAAAATCTAATTTTTCATTAACATTCATAATGCAGCATCACTTTCAATATACCCCAGCCTAAAGGACTAAAACTGATTCTATTCTGACCCTCCAGGGTAGAACATAAGAAAGGCTAACAATAAGCTCAGACTCCCTTGACTTCAAAGCTTAAATCTGTGGGGGGACAGAGAGGTGGGGAAATGCCACTATGTAAATGAACTCTTATTTTGCCAGTAATATCTTAAATTTGTTACAGCAGTCTAAAAACCTTGTTGTGCTTTTTTTTTTGCCAGCCATGGGTCAAAAAAATTCATACTTTACTATTAAAAGGAAAAATCTCTTTATGAAATATTGAAATATATCCCAGACAGACGGGAAGAGAATGAGGATTCATTAATGCATCTAGTGGAAGGAATGGGATAGTTGGAAAAAAACAACCAGTTATGCAGGGCTGTCAAATGACCTGACTGTCTTCACGTGCATCTGTTCACACCCCAAACTGGTTAACTGCTCTGGATAAAACTGATGCAATGTGAGTTGCATTTGAGTAGATAAAAACAGTCATCCCAGATAATCTCACTAAACTTCAGTTTTCCAGACCTATTTCTTGTCAAAATACCAATCAGTCAGCACACCCGACTAATAAAGGTGACTAGCTGTAAGTGGTGGCATAAGTTATCTGAGTACAGCCCAGCCTCTGTGTTAAGAATAAACAAAACACAATCTTAAAATAACAAATTAGTAGTAAAAATAGTGACAGTGTTAATTAAACTTTACTGGCTCAAACTTTGTATACTACACTCAATTTTGCTGTACACAGAGATACTGTTTTGCAGAGTTGGCTTTTCATGGTAAATTTTCCAAACTGCTTTCTCTTCTTGGCATTATTATTATTATAGCTTTTTGCTTCTGACAACTGTATTTCTTTAATCATAGCTTTTAGAACATCAACTTTTCAAGATAAAAAAAAAGGGTTCAGTCGATTTTTAATGTTCACATCTGGATGCACATGTCATATCACAAAACACTGTTCTGAAGTGTATGACACTTTCAGCACAAATATACATATTGCATTTGTCTTAAACCTACCCAAATTAACAGTCACCCATCCATCCATATAACTTACTTTTGTAACGCAGGAAGGGATTCTCTTACACTTAATTATTCTCATGCTATTGTGGGCAAATTTGGCTCATGCAGATTGGTAGTGTTTGGTATGTCAGCTAAAAATGATGTTTGGGATCTAGGAGAAAGCAGATGCAAAAAGTGAAAGGAACTGTGATAATAAATTATGTTAACTTTGCAATCCAAGCAACACCTACAGTTTTTGAACTAATATTTTCTGCCTAAATCTTTTATTTGAATATCTCAGGTGCCATTGCAAAACAGCATTCTTTGTCAGATTTGAACAGCAATGATTGACTGTGATATTTGCAGAGTTCATCCACACAAGATACCTCTCCAGGGAGAAATACTGTCATCCTTTCCCCTAGACTGATTGTTACAAGGAAAAGCTCCTGGGGATTTTTTTGATTTATGTGGAAGGAAGTTTAAATACAAGTGAACTAGAATTAGGAGGATGCAGTGTGAAAATCACACCTTCTTGGTATCTCCTCTTTGAAGTGTTAAATATACTTGGATCTTAAAACAAGAAATGGCAATGTCCTTTTCTGGTATTACAATATTCCTAGTGCAGTGTAGGAAAAATCACCAGGATTTTAGCTAACACTATTTGAATTTATAATCTTCACAATGCCCTTTTATATGAAGGACATGAAGGACATTCCAGAACTCCACCCACTTTTATTGCAACCTTGAAAATTTTAATTACATTTCAATTAGCTAGTTGGAAAGGAGAGTTAAATAATGAGCTATATGCAAAGATTATGCATCTTTGCTCTCTGTTGTGTTTTTTTGTTTCTTGAGGTATTTTTGTATTTCGAAGAGAACAACATATGCTGCACTGCATAAGGGGCCTGAGCATATGATGCCCTTGAAATTAATCTCATGTATGAAGGAAACATTTATGGGTTTAGGCAAAAGGGTGCAATATTATCTGGCTTCTAAATATTGTAAACAAAAAGCAAGGGAATGTCTGTTACTTCAAACAGATTTGCCCTCTGAGGTTTTAAAATCCTTCAAACCTGCAGATAGATGTTGAAGGAACATTCTGAAAGTTCCTGACAGAGTCTGATACAATTGTTTCTTGGAGTTATACAGGATTTTTGTCATGTGGCACAGAATTTTGATATGAAAAATCAAGATACAGATAAACTCAGGTCATCATCAAAAATAATTACATTACAAAATTATTTAAAAAAAGAAGTGTGACACATGAAAATGCAACATACTGTGATATATCATGAGGTGATCTGAATGCTTGCTAGTTTTATCACTGTTTTCAAGAAGAGACACCAGAAATTAAATCTTCACTGGGTCAAGGCTCTGCCAGTCTGTTCCCTTTCCTGTAAAATGAATAGTTTTAAAAGGAACTATTCCTAATCTTACTTTGACAGTCACTATTTTAGTGCTGAATATCCAAAACAATGACAGAAAATTTCTAAGAAGTATTACAGAGATAATGTTTCCTCCCACAGTGAGACATGCTAAACTCTAGTACTATTGTGATTAAATGAACATAGTATCCTGCATAGTCTGTGATCTTATCTCTCTTCAGTTTTCTAGTGGCAAAGATGTATTTTTGATCCTGTGTTTTAAATCTGGTTCCAAAGCATTTTTGTTCTCCATTTCACAGTGTCAAGGAGCAAGCTCCCACTTCAGTATGTCACAGCGTATCCCATTAAAGCACATAAGAGACTTAAACTGCAAAATTCAGACCCAAACCCAGCTCTCAAAACACCTCAGATTTCATTCACAGTTGTAAAAAAATATTCAATGTCTAAGGAAACTAAATTCACAGCTGGATGGAGGTTCTGACCCAAACAATTGTCTTCTCTTCCCCCATTCACCCAAAGTCAATGCACTTTTCTGTGCAAATATTTCTCTCCATTACCTTCTCTGTAACAGCATGCTGGGCTGAAGGTCCTTCCACATTCCAATATGTGTACAATCTATTCAATTTTACTGTGTCTACAAATGTAATGAACTCACTGTTATTTTTATTCTATCATTTAAGCCATTAATGAAAATGTTAAATAACACCCCTGAACCTAAGGACAGAGTCCTTATAACTTTATTCTGTTTATCAGATCAGTTTGACAAATGAAAGATTGGAAAAAAATGTGTAAATATGGAGGGGTTTCTACTATTATTATACCACTGTTGTGGTATTTGTATGCTTATATTATGTAGACTATGGTTTTCTAGCCCATTTATGAGAATGTCATTGCACACAACACCAGAATTGTCTCTGAAGTTAAAGCTTTCACAGTCTTTGGCAACCTTTGGCAACCCACTAGGCTAATTTTCATGTTGCAAGAGGAAATTAAATTAATGTAACTTTTTTTTTAATTTGTGGTTTGTTTGGTTTTTTTCAACTCAACATCACGTTATTATTATCTAGGTGTTTTATTATACATTCTGTTTGTTTTATCCAAAGGCTAAACTGAAATAGACTGGTCTGTAAATCTCTAGCTCTTTCTTTTGTATGCTTTTGGAGACAGATTTGCTAGTATATTCTGCAAAAGTCACATTATTTTTCAAGCATTATTAAACAGAGTAAAATTTCTCAGTAAATATGCAAGAAAAGGTCAGCCAAAATATGTACAGTTATTATTGGTACTAGTAGCAGTAGGAGTAGTAGCAGTACTAGTAGAAAAAGCAATAGTAGTAATAGTAATATTGAGTGTTTGCCAAACCTAAAATAGGAAATGATAGTGAAGGTGCCTTCCCCATCCTCTGCCAAGTACACTGAGGAGATCTTTGTTAAATTACTTTTGACTTTTGCTTTGAATGAAAGCAAGAGAGAAAAAAGTATTCTGAGAACAACAAAATTTTATATGCTAATTTCTTTTCCTGAAGTGATCATGTTTTGTTTTTTTTTTTTTAATAGATGTTCTTTTCCATCCTTACTATAAAGAGGTCAAATATTAAAATTTAGTGTTTTACCAGACAGTACATTCCTAAGCATTTTGCAAAATGCTAACCTTATTTCTAAGTTTCAAAGAAATAAATGAAACTAAATTTTGAGATCACCAAATCCCATTAAAAACTTTATTTCTTTTTTCTATTCAGCTCTACTTTCCTCTTAGCAAAAGCAGTTTCAGGTAGTCTTCAAACCTCAGTGTTATCGTTATTAAACTTAGAGAAAGAAAAGTGTTCGAAAGTTGTCATCAGATCTAGAGAACAGAGCTAAGTTAAGAGAAACAGCTAGTTCACCTGAGGTATTGCAGTTTGTTTGATCTGTCGAAGACTGCTCATAGTTGACTAAAAGCAAGTCAGAGTTGATACAGAGGCTCAAGACCTCTCTCTGAAATTTTACCCGTCTTGTCCTGAACTTACAATCAATCCGAAACTACTTTTTTTTACTCGTAGGAAGCTAAAACTTAATGTTTTGGGGTTTATCCTGTTATAGGGACACTGGATTACAGGAATGCTTGGCTGGTGGCCAAGAGAAACTGAAGACAAAATAAAAGGACAGGAAAAGTGACAAATTATTAAAGTGCTGAGGTAGGGTATGTAAAAAAGTATTATTTTTGGCATGCAAAGAGCAAGCATAAAGACATAAGAAAGATTCCCTCTGAAATATAATTGCTTGTATCTGAGCAAATGAAAGGGTTTGTGATATCTAACAGCTGATGACATGACTTTAAACAGCTATTTAAGGTTTCAAGGAGAAAAACAGGAACACCAGCCTGAAGAATTGCATTCATCAGCAATAAGAGGACAATGAAGCCCAGAAGAAAACAAAAAGACCAAAAACACAGAAACTTGATTATGATTCAATGTTTGTTTTGGTTTGCCTTTATCCCTTCATCGAGTCTTGCCTCCTCCATCTTCTCTCTCCTTCAGTCTTTCATATCTAGAAATGCCCTCCATAACTGAATAGCAAAAGTGAAGGTGTAATTTAGATTTAATTTATATAGGAAACAACCTGGTGTAAATGGAATAAAGTATTAATTGAAACTAAATCACTTGCTGACTTTTTGATCTTCATTTGCAGTTAAAAGCCTCACTGTGCCAGCTCAGAGACAGGCTAAGGTCCAGATTACCTTATTTTGCTATATGTAATCTTAGGAGAGGATGAGTGGTAGCTAAGGAAGGGGCTCTGCCCAACTCTTCCTATGTGGTTAACAGAAAAAAATATAAAAAAACCCAGAAGTCCAGGGTCATTGAGTGAGAAAAACTGAATTTCCTGTCTTCCTCCTGCCATGTGCTTTCTCTCATTGTGTCAAGCTTGGCCAAACAGGCCCCCTGAAGAGCAGAATCTTCAGGAAATTTGACAAAGGGCTTGAGGATGTGTCCAGAGGAAGAACAGTTTCTGACTGTGGGACAGCAGGTTCTGAATGAACAACAGGGCTCAACCTACATGAACTGACCACTGCCCTCAGTGGTGAGTGGCAATGGAATAAATCCTGGCATAAAAACATTGAAAAAAAGAGTGGGACAGCTTTTATTTTCATTAAAAACCTAAGGACAAGATTAAATCAATAAACAATTGAAAACATGAATCTGAAGGTTTATTGTTAGTTCCAGCAATCAATACAAAACTAAAATATAAAGAGTTGGTTATGCTTACTTAAAATATTCTTCCATGAGCTTCTTGTGTGGTAGGACTGGTTTTTCAGAAGAAGCTGAGTTGCTAATCATTCTTAGTTATGAAGGAATAATTATGTATTATTATTTTTGTAGTCTTTGGGCTGTATTGTAATCCAAATAATGAACTATTAACTTGTTCTGCTATTCTATATTCCACAAAGTTTTACATTCTTAACCAAACCTACGGATGAAGTGGGTGTGCCTGCTGGTTACTTCCCTTTAAATTGTCCTTTGACTGAATTTCATGCACTTAAAAAGAACCAGTTTGGATATGTGTTCTTTTCCATCCTCTGTTTCAGGTTTTCTCGTCTTCTGTCTCTGTATGAATGTAATTAATATAGAGATGCAAAAGAGAGTTAACAATGGGGGAATAGTGGTTTTTTTCTGTTCTTATGCATGACTTCAATTGGCATTAATGAGTTTTATGTGTGTGAATTGAGAGAACAGACATAACTGTATTTGAAGTAAATGACATGTAAAGTTACTTATAGCATGAAAACAAAGAGGAAGAATATGTTTTAGTATGGATTATATCTCTAATTAATGCCATACAATATAACTAGATATTTAAAAAAAATTCATTTTGTACTAACCCAGACAACATACCGTACAGACTTTAAGACTGCAGAACTAAAAAATTGATTGGGAAAATTTGAACTTGAATATTTTCTGCCACTACGGGAGATTTTCAAATGCTTTATTTTACTTCTACTAATAAATAGAAGCTCAGAAACTCAGTTTTTAATACTATTATCTCAACAATTGCAGAAAGCACTGAAACAAAGATAAAAAGCATTTTTTCCTTTATTTGTCATCATCAAGAATACTGTGGGATTTTTAAGAAATGCTTGTTTTTTTTCTGGGACAGTGAGTAAAACTACAAGCTAACTTTTTTCCAACTGGCACATTATGTGACAGTTGCTTAAAGCAAATAAGAAACTCTTTTTTAGATCAGGACACAGAGCTCAAGTGGAAGTTGTCAGTTTTAATAAAGCAGAAAGGTCCTAGGGAAGAAATTTTTTTTCTGTTTCCAATGGTGCATCTGTTTGTAGCACACACTTTCTTCAGCAAATGCCAATTTGCCTGCAACACTTGAAATGAACTATAATTGTGTGCTTGAGTTGAAAGTCTCAATTTTGATCTGACTCCCTTTAGGTAGCAATAAGTCAACTTACATAATCACACCTCCCTGTAGCAGATAAAATAACCACCTTGATTTTCCTTCCTTACTTACTTTGTAGAAAATGGCTGTATTTTTATGAGTTCACTCTCAGAGTGAGTAGGGATCCATAAGCTTTGGAACATAAGATGGTTCTGCAATAACAGCTATTTCTAAACCATTATAGTAATTAATTACAGAAGGAGCTACTGGAAAAAAAAAATCTATAATTTTGAACATATAATTGAATTTTTATTGCTTTTAAACTGAAGTGTTTAGACCTTGAGAAAATCAGCTCAGCAGGGAAAAAAAACCTTCCTCTTTGCCTCTCCTTCCTTCTGGGCTTTAGACAAAGCTTGGCAAAGCTCACAAGCTATATGAGAGCTGATTTAATAGCTCTTCATTTTAGTCTACCTCCTAAATAAGAAGAAAAGGTCACTTAAAAATTACTTTCTTAGTAAAATTCACTGGAGGTGGGTTGGGATACAAAGTGAAGACTTTCATATCCAAAGCTAGCACTGGCCCCTGGCAGAGGAAGAAATCCTTGCACTCAGAGGAAACTGGCGTTCCTGAGTTGGCAGTTGTGTTCACTGGCTTTCATTGAGGACTAAGGATGAAGCTGGGAGAAGTGTAGACAAATTTCAGCAGGAAAATTTGACCCAACCAGAAAAATGAGATAAGAAAAGCCCTTCAGGTTTATTAAAACATTATATTTGATGACTAACAACTTCAGGGTATTTTTATAACCTACCTTTTCTTTTTCCTTTTGGAAAAAAAGTGCTTGTAATAAAAAAATCTGGTATTTATCTGGTTCTCAATCCACGTCACTCTCTACTCACCCAGTGTGTGATTGCTTTGTCCAAGACAGCCACCATCCATAACACGGATGTCCATCCCTTTCCTCCACTGAGACAGCAGATCAAAGGACCTCACCAGCACAATGTCCCTCAGACACTGGCATGACGCCCCCAGGCTTATCTCTGTTGAGCCTGTTTTTATCATGTTCCCCTTTCAAATCTAGTTTAAAGCTCTGGTACACAAAGAAGAAAATATTTTCCTGGTATTTGTAACAGTAATTTTAGCAAATTCTGATCTTAAATGCATAAAATTTTTAACATTTTTTCAACCAGACCAATGTTTCAGATAGTCATACATTGCATTCTTAATTTCACCTACAATAGTCAAACATGAATTATCATTTCTGGCACAAATTTTAAAGCCTGCCTTGTTGGTCACATTGAGTCAATTGAGTTGGTCACATTGAGCTGACCTACAAAGGTGCCGGCAAATGTCCCTAAAGGTTTTCTTCACCAATTAGCCTCAAGTGTCTTCTTTCCTAGGTCAGTGTTATGGGGGATATTTCACAGAATACATCTCCTGCAGAATTGTAGGAAACAGCTGTTTGTGACCTTAGCTATGATTATGTTAGTTGATGGATTACTTTCCAGTGCTGTCAAAAATTTGGGGTAAATTCTGTACTGGCTGTTGTCACACAGAAGCAGAAATCATGAGAAGGTTATTTCTCTCACCTGCCTTTAACATCCACCTTAATGTTGAGTTAATTGTCTCCTGCAAATTATATTTTCTTTTCATTGAGTAGAGGAGAGTAAGAAACTGTTTTATACTGAAAAATTGACTTCAACAAAGTTCTTAATAGATCAGATAAACTACTTCTTTTTTGCATGCTGCTCATATACAGAAATATTGGTTATACATTGGAAATATGCTAGGATAACTAGTTACAAGTGTTATCCTTTAATAATTTAAAAATATTCTTCATCTTTTCCTGTGTTGCAAAATCCTGTGGTCTGTAGTAGAGTCTTGTATTCTCCAAATTTGCATATTCCTAACTTGTGTGATATGGATAAGCCACATTTAAGATGATTAGGCAGTAATCAAGCCATAATATTAATAATTATATATAATTAGCAAGTTTTAATGAACAATCAACTATTAATAAACTTTAAACTCCTTAGCAAAGCAATTTTTACTTCAGACTTAGCTCTTAGACCAATCCACATATTTCTTCTAATTTTCATTAAACCATCCTATTAACTCCAATGATTTACATGTATAGAGAAGTCCAAAGACTGCATACCTCAACAAATATGACTTTAAAATTATAATGTTAGTAGTAAAAGGTGACAGGCTTTGTATGGTCTGAAAGTAAAGGGACCTGGGACTTGTCTAGACTTGTACTGGCCTGAGATAAATTTAACTTATTTTGGCTGAGCTTGCAGTTTTCTATGTGTCAGGTGACTATTCTGAAATTTGTTATAGCTTTAATTTATCTCTGTGCCTCTGTGTGGCATAACACCTATTGCTAATTAATAAAGAGTAAAACCAAGCAGCTATTATGGATTGAGTGAACTGTCTCATTCTAGGATCATAATATATTGTAGAAGAATAAGGGTATCAAATGACATCAGAAATCCCAGAGCATGATCACAGGTTATGGGAGGAAAGACCTTATCTTGTGAGACAGGCAACCTCGAATTCAAGGGTAAGAAAGAGGGTATATGGAACTAGGAAATAGTGGGGTGAGATCAAGCCAGAAACTCAGAAAATGTGTAAAAATAATGCCAAGTGGACCCGAGACTGCAGAGGAACAAACCACCACAAGCATCATATTCCACACAGTGAAGGTATCGCCAGTTCACTATGACCTACTTTTTATTCCTTAATTCCTGAAGCTCACTGAAATTGTTGCCCCATTACCTAGGCGTAGAGGGAACACCCCAAAGAACCAGGGAAAAAAGTGCTCACACATATAAGAAGCTCAAATATATATATACACACACACATGAATCTATATAAATACATATATAAATACGTATCTATTAATAGTGAGGCTTTTCTGTAACAATTTGAGTTTGACTAGAAATCACAGCTGGACTAATAAAAACTATTTGTGGTGGTTTCAGTAGACTGCTAATTTACAGTAAATTCTTTGTTTTGTGTAAAAGAGCTTTCTCTTTTGCCCATAACAAGATTTAGACTGTAACAATTACCTTTATTGAAAGAAAAAAGGAAAATCCTAACTTGTAGTTCAATTTGCTGTAGATTAAAAAGAATATTTTCCTCATATTTATGCAGTTATGAATTGTATTTTAAAAGTCAGGGTCAAGATGGTGTCTCTTTTCACTGAAGTATGGTTGGAAGTCTTCTTGGTAAAGCCTCATGTCTGAATATCCTGATTTGGGCATGTCTAGAGCGATGAAAATTACTTTTTTCTATTATTTATTTTTATTTAAAGTTATCTGTGTTAGTTCTTCTGACTAGATTTATACCTAAGGGCTGACATTCTTCCACTGGCAGCTTTAAAATCCCAGATTTTGACAAGAGTTCACATTATTTTGTTGAAGAGAAAACAGTATTATATTATAGGGGTTAGTGGCAGACCCAGGCCTGTACTCATATATTCGTCTATATCTCAATAAAATAGAAGTATTTACGTTTATAGATCCATTATATGCCCACTACATATGCATTTAGATTGTAAAATTATTATTGTATAGTTTGACAGAAAATTTGCCTTCTGCAAGAGAAGTGCTGTAATAGAATATTTGATAAAATCCGAAGAGTATTCAACAATATAAGGTGACAGGTACACATTAGAGACCATAACACAGAAGAGCTAAGTCTGCAAGCTTGACTTCTTTTACTGATTATTAAAATTCACAAAATTCCACCTGCTTTAGACTCTTTTGCTTCTTACCATGTGTGAATGATGTTAAGCCATATGTTAAATTAAAAAAAAAAAAAAAAAGAAAGTTAGGCATTTGAAAAAGTTAATGAGTTCTTTAGATTTGCTTTTTTCTAGAAGGTAAATATCAGCAAGGCATAACCTGTGCCAGAATGGGGTTTTTTGAGGTTTCAGTGTATAGGAACACAACAAACAGAAAACTGATACTCCCTGGGTAATCAAATCAGTCGCTTGCAATTGCCAGCATCTGAGTTTTATAATTGTGTTCATGAATTTACCCATTATTTTAACTTCGCATTGGTTGGCAGATGCTGCCAAAGGACAGCGAATGGCCCTTTTCCCAGGGACCTAAGGTCATTCCCACAGAGCTCCCGAGTACCAGAAAGGAGCTCTTCCTTACATCATGCAGCACTGCAGGCCAGTATTTAATCCATCCCCAATGGATCATGTGTCTAACTCTGGAGCATAATGCAATTGTGGGTTTGGCAGGGATTTCAGAGTTCTGTGCAAGTGAGAGAGAAATGAAAAGAAGCTGAAGAGCTACTTTCTCAAACATCCTTTCTTTTGTACAATGGAAACTCTGTTACATCTGCCTTTCATCCATTTTGCACAAGTGTCACAAAGGGTTTTGTTGGAAGAGGGATCAGAAAATTCACAGAGAACTAACTTGCATGTATATATAGAAACAATACAAAGGAACTTTAAGGATTTACCTTTGACTGTGTACAAACAGTACAGCTCAGTATTCATGAAGTGTTTCACCCTCTCATTGCAGTTGTGAAATACAAAGTAATTAAGAGAAAATATTTTTTGTTTTCTTTGCTATAGATCAAATAGCATTCCAGTTCAAAAAGTGTCACAAAAAACAAGTACTAATAATAATTAAAACTCCCTTATAATTCAAAACCTGTTCTGTTTTGTTGGTTTGGGGTTTTTCTGATTTTCTAAACACTTACCTTAAAACCCCAAACTTACAGAATATATATGTATATGCTTTATATGCATATATATTTGTGCATATATACGCAGAGTTAAAGTATATATTTATGCCTATACATAGGCATAATAAATTATGCCTGCTGCATATGCACTTAAGAGTTCATACGCTATGAACTCTACATTCCTTGATTCAAAAATTGTCTGGAGGAGTTCTTAAGAAAATAACTATATTTGAGTTAAAGGTTATAACACTGATTGCTTTTACTTATAATGGCATTTTTTTTCAGGCTGTTTAGCTGTACATCTTACAGATATAAGCATTCACCATATGAAACTTCAATTAGCAATGATTTTCAAGATATAAAAAGGTGCCTATTACAATGGCACAGTGAGAATGTGTGGTATACGTTCATTTAAAGCGCTGTTAATTCAATTGCTTTATCTGATCCAAAGTCACTTAGATTATATTAAATTAGCCATCTGTTTGGCTTTCACCTTGGAATGTCTGCCAGATGCTGAGTTTGTTTATAGACATTCATTTGCAGACACAGCCTTAACAACAGGCTTGCTTGTTGGGGACTATCCCTTATGGAAGAGTTTACCTGGCAAGATGGAGCTGTGCTCTCCCAGCAACAACTGCTTGTTCAAAGGGTAAAAATATATTGACTGCCTTGTGTCGAGTACACTATTACACAAATTACGTCCTCTTATTAATTTCTGTAATCTTTGTGATGAAGAGACTTAAATGGTTCCACAAAGCTGCAACATTCTATATAGTGCCCATTTATACAGTTTATAGTTTTCTTTTTAATTAAGGCCTGGCACTAAAATTAATATAACATTTTGTTATCTACTGGGCAGGGAAGCTTTTTACTAAGTCTCCAGATAGCTTTTAAAAGTCTATTAAAAAGGTGTATGTCATTCCACAGTTGTTACACATGGGGAAAATATTTCTTTAAGGGGACGGGCAGCATTCTTTCTCTCTCTCCTTCAAAATAGGACTTGCTCTTCATCACAAAAATTATGCAAAGCTGCTCAGGAAGATTCCAGAATTAGACAGAATTTAATCAAACTGCTTTGATTATTTTTTTTCAGCAGCTATTCAAAAGTTATCCCCCATGGACTAGCAAATCTTAGTTACTGGTCCAAAAAAACAGGATAGTATGCAACCACTGAGCAAAAAATCAGAAGTGCTTTGTGCTCACCTGGAGAGATTTTTGTTTAAATAATGGTCTGAATGGAGCCTTTAGTTTTCAAAGATACCCAACAGATACTGACATTGCTAGTCCTAGACATAAGGCTGGGTACTAAAAACTACTGTCAGCACCAAAAATAATAAATTGCCTTTCTTCAGGCAGAAATAAAAGGCTATTAGTATAATAAAATAATTAATTTTTGTTGCATAGAAGAATTAGTCTTCTTCATATATTATAAAAAAAAATTTCATAAGAAACATAGGCTTTGTTACTTAGTGGTTAAGCCAATTTCTAAATGATAGGGTTTAGAAGATTTCCTTTCTTTAGGAAAACTTTATACCATCTTTGTTTATTGCAGGATTTTAAGCAAAGGCTTTTTTATCTTTCATTGAAACATTTGATCCTTATCAATGTTATGAACAAGATAATAAAATGGATGGATTATGATCTAATCTAATTCAATATGGAAATTCCTATCATTCAACTGAATAAATATAGAATTTTCATATTTGGTCACTGAATTCTTATACTGACCCATTCCAAAAAGGTTTGAGTTGTACAGCACTTTCGTATGTCGGTGCTTCCAAAGCTTTTAACATTTTTTATGTAAACAAACCATCCAGTCACTTAGGTCACTTAGGTTGATTAAAGGAAAAGTACTTTATTAGATATGAAATGGCAGATTTTCAGGAGCAACGTACTTGACAAAGGAAGAATTCCACCTGTGCAGGAGACAGCTCATCTGAGCTTACACTGGCCATGACAAAAGATTCCTTTTAAGATGAGTAAGATTCTGGTTTTATGCATGGGCTAATCTTGAATCTCACAGTTCTTTTTCAAAAGAACAATCCAAATACTAATTTTAAACATAATCATCATTGGTTTCTCCATCTAAATTGTACTTTATATTGTTTCTGGCAAAGAGTACCTCACAACATACTTTTCCATTAAGCTCCTACACTATGAAGCAGGAAAAGGAGCATCAGTACCTACACTGATACAAACTTTTGCCCTTTGGGTCTTCATCCATTGTCTGAAATCTTTGAGAGCAGCGCAAACTAATTATATGGAAAAAAGAATTGGTGACATGAATGGATCAAACAACAGGGAGAATGGTTGTACCACCAGAAAATTTAAGGAAACTGGGCTGGGCAAAGGAACAGAAATGTAGGTCAGAAAAGGGGAAATATTCTTTATGAAGATGTAAGCAAATAAAGGCTTGGGCAAGAGGTCTGGTATCATAAGTGATAAGTTCTGGAAATATTAGAAAGAAAACCAGAATGAACTGGAGAAATTTTGAAATGAAAATCACGATTAAGGTAACACTAAAATATGATGAATATGAAGCAGGGTTTACAAAAAACTGCTTCTGCCTGAAATGTTTTACACTTTCGTCTTTTCCTTTACATTTGGAAGTTCTCATAAAGTAATCAAATGACTGATTAAGAAATAGATTTTATACTTGGGGGTGGAATAAGAAAAAAAACCAAACTTTTTTTAAGTCTGTTTTTCAAAAAAAAGGAGACCATCAGTGTAAAAGAAATATATGATGCATTAAATTAGTTTGTTTACTTAGACATATTCTTTTTCTTTTTTATTTCATCATTTTCAGGGGGGTTTATGTGATGCTTTTCAGTATTTTGTTGTTTTGTTTTTTTATTTGAAAGAGGAAATTGTGTTGAAATATAAAAATTTTGCATTGGATGAAAATTCTGATTCACAATAAATTCTAAGGAGAAATATATAGCTAATATCCATGACAGAATATATGAACAGACAACAAGGCTTATGAGTTTTTGATCCCAAAATAACTATAATCCTTAAAACCAGCAGGAATTTTTAATTTATTACAACTTTCTAATTGGAACTCTTTATTTTCAGAAAAAAAAATCTGTTAATTTTAAAAATAGAAAAAGAGAATTTATTTTCTGCCTAGAGGAACTAACCCATGCGTTGGAAGTTATAAATTTATGTAAGAAAAATCAGGGACTAAAGTATTTGTCTTTTCCATTTTAAGAGATTGTTTCAATGTTCAGGCTATTAACTATTATAAATATCTTCCTTTCTTGTCTTTACAGGTAAACTTAGCAGATCTCTTTCAAATACCAGGTCAAAATAAAAAATAAAAAAATAAAAAAATTTTAAAATCCAGAAATCATTTCTAAAGTAGTCCTTTTTTTAAAGGCAGAGTAAGTATAAGGTTATTTCATGGTGTTATGTGAATATATGAGAGATGAAATGAGTTCTGCTTGTCACAAAGATAAGACATGAATCACCAGGAAAGAAGATCCATCCCAGTAACTGCAAATTTAATGAGAAGATCATCAACATCTGTGGACAGTTCTTTGGACAAAAGTTTAAGGAAAAAAACATATCTGTGTAGTACAAAACTCCAGTATTTACAGTGAGGCAGAGGTGAATGAGATAATAAACATATGTAAATCACAAAATCATGTATAGAATAGATATGTAATAGATATAGAATAAATATTATATGTCTATGCATATAATATAAATGTATGCATGAAATGCATATATAATGCAAATATAGGAACATAAAATAGTAGGATCCAGGCTGGTTTTGGACTAAGTAGATATGCCAGTGTTCTGACATGAAGTTTACCCTTCAAAATCCTGACCTAGATCAACCAATCTCTTTTCTCCTTCAAGTCCTTGATTTAAACTTCTTCCTTTATGAGCCATCCTACTCTGATCTCTTCACCAACTTTATCTATACTCCTTGAAAAGTATTATGCACCACAAACTGAAATAGACTTTATAAAATTGAGAATGTTCAGTTGTAATATTTTTAGTGCAGATACTCTGTCTTTCATGTTTTTAAAGGATCTGGTACACATATGGCACCCTATAAATGCATTAATTCAGTTTGAATGAAATTAAATTCATCCACAATTTGATATTGCAGGTCGACGTGTAGGCTTCTGTTACTGTAAACGTAGTTGTGTTTTCTGAGAAATATCATGCATGCAACTACTTCACATAATATATTTCCTAACAAGCCAACTGACAGGAAAAAGTGAATAGAGGGCAATGCAAAGAAAAAGAAAGCAAGAAAAGGGGATAGAAAGCTAACAAAGATGAGTGCATAAAATACTGACAGGAGAAAGGATGGGTTATGAGTGAAAAGGACAAATTAAAAAGTGAGATGGTAAAGAAAGGGCCAAAGAGGTGAAATATGGATACAGAACAAGAGTTACATAAATTGAAAACATAAGAAATAGCAGCTAAATCAACACAGGAGCCATGGAAACAAAGTAGAAAACAATGTTCAAAAAACTAAAGCAGTGAGGAAGGATGGTTAAATCTTGTCTGAGAGTGGAACAGCATCGTACTGTTGTTTCTCTTGCTAGGACTGCCCTCAGGTTAAAAAAAAAAACACATCTCCTTCACTGCTGCAGCCACGTGGACAAACCCTTAATGCAAACCCCAGCTAAGAACAGAGCTCTGTGACAGGCTATCAGTGTAAGTTGAATCATCACCGCATGACTAAATCTTGACTGGTCTTCTCCTTTTTAAGAACTAAAAATACTATAGACTTCTATATATCTCTGCAAGTGATGAAGAGCTTGGCTAAAACATAGTAAGGATGCCAGTAAAAATATAATACCTATAAAGGTCTACATACATAGATGAAATACAGAGCCAAAATTTTGGCATAAAATAGCCCACCCGTAGTTGTCCCCTCACTTTGAAGATAGGTAAACTGCTGAGTACCTACTAGTTAAATTATACAGTTTGTTTCTTTATATACATGTATTTTGCTTCTCTGCTTGCCCAAGCCTAAGCATCAGCTACTCAAGATCTTCAAATGGACAGGATTTAGGAACTGATCTTTAATCTGTTTATCTCATGGGATGAGTCCAAACTGCTAATCAGATATTTTGAAATCAAACTTGACATACAGATAAATTTATCTCAAAGAATAAAGTAATTTCCCCCAAAAGACATTAAAAAGAAAAGGTTTGTGCCCAGTTGTTGGATTGTTTTTTTTTGTTTTTTTTTTTTTTAATAAGGCAGAACATTGTGAAGTTGAAGTCTTGGATTTCATTTATTTCCCAATGTGGCAATATTTAAAACTGTCTCCCAATATCTCCAAGTCTGCCCTGAACTGAAGGCTACAGACTTAACTATGACACAAGTCATAGCCCAGTTCCCAACATCGCTGCTGCAGTGTTGGACCAAGTGGTCAAGATTACAAGAGCTGGATCATGAGTGAGGCCCTTGACTTATAGTTATGGCATGCAGCTAGGAATAAGAAATAACTGGTTTCAACCCTTCTTCCTTCCTGTATGTTCTAATCTTGGTGTCATTGAAGGCAAAATGTATAAATAATCACAGACTCACAGAACCACAGAATGATTTAGGCTGGACAAAACCTCCCAGATCATCACGTCCAGCCTTTGACCAACACCACCACGTCAACTAGACCATGGTAGCACTAAGTGCCGCATCCAGTCGTTTTTTGAACACCTCCAGGGACGGTGACTCCACCACCTCCCTTGGCAGTCTGTTCCAATGTTTAACAACCCTTTCTATGAAGGAATTCTTCTTGATGTCCAACGTGAACCTCTCCTGGTGCAGCTTGAGGCTATGACTAATACAATGAACAGGTTCAGGACTCATACTTCAGCCACCATTTCAAATGTCTTGACCACCAAACCAAAGGAAAAGAGCAAGCCCTGCTTGCTGCTCTCAGGATTATGTGGATTGAGAGATTTACCTTTGTTATTTCTGCGCAAGGATGGAGACTTTGCAGTTTAGGATGCCAAATCCTTACCTTTGAAGAAATACAGAAAAAGTGCTACAAATGCATCCTTACTGGTCACCATTTGTTAGCACATGCAGCAGAAGTTAGTGCATTTAACTAAATATTAGTGCAGCTCACTGGATAGGACGTTCTTTGTGTCAACGGGGTGGTGGGATATCCTGCACAGAATACGCTGGCTGCTCCCATGGAAACCAATGGGTGTGTCAGGATAAGTATCAACCAGAACTGAGCCTAAGGGAGATGTTTTATTTGAGTAAACTGTAATCATTACCGACAAAATGGAATATAAGTGTGTCTATTTAAAGCCTTAGATTAAAAGTAAGGCAATTTCTCAATGCCTGAGGAGTAATGCCTAGGAATAGTGTACTTAGAAATGTATATAGAATAAAAAGTTGGTGTTGACTAAAACACATTACCATCTGCTTCTTTGTTTCATTCCACTAGAGATTAATTGAGTTGATCTGAGTTAGTAGATACTCTCAATGAAATTACATAGTGTGTTGATGAGGATTTCAATTCAGCTACCGATTAGCTTGTTAGAATACCCAGGTGAGAAATCTGAATACAAAATTTTAGAATCAAGTTACTGCTCGTTTTTGAAGGTTGTGCTGACTTAAGAATTTTTCCTTGTTTCTGTCATTATCAACCACATTTTAAAATGCATCATATGACCTTACGTGTACACAATGTGCTTGTAACTCTATGTGTGTTTAGGTGTATGTAGATAGATAGCCTCATATATTTATTCAGACATTTCTGAAAGTCCTAACCATTGCTATGACAGGACTTTCACATGTGTGTGGACTGTAGGTTTCTCAGTTTATTATAAGTGATGTCCTTATTGCTTAACACGTGCAAAATTACCTAAGTCTGCTTCTGGAATCCCACCTATGTATATTTTGACCTCTTCAGTATACTCAAAAATCTTTTTCTGAGTCTCTTTTTAAAATGGGTCTTTACTCCAAAGTAATTAACCTGAAAAACATACATTCGAATGAACATGCTTTATGAAATGATTGAAATTGCTGAATTAAATAGACGACAGGCAAGAGGAAGTTATTGTAATGAGTAAGTTACTCTAACAAGGAAGTTACTGTACAGATGGTGCAGAGCCACAGGCTCCATGCCGTGAGTTGAAGTGATGCAATTTTACCCCTTGCATACCATCATCAATGTCAATGCTCATGGTTTTAAATGAATTGAAATTACACCAGCTCCATTGACTTCAGCAGGGATCCAGATGGATGGAAGGCTACGCCTACATACACAGTTGCAAGTTTGAAGGGAATGTTTGGAATAGTTTAGTTCTCCTTTTGAAATTAATCTTTGTTTCTAAAAAAATACTAAAATTCCCATCCAAAAAAGATATTTACAACTGGAAACATACGGTAGCTTAAGGTAGCATAAATCATTCCAAATCAGTTTTGTTAGAGTGAAATAAAACCACGTGAGTAATATGCATTTTAGGAATGAAAACAAATTACAGTTCTAAAACATGACCAGGTAAAGATAATCACAGTTTTGTTCATTATTTTATTGAATTCATGGCAATTCTGGTTCACAACTTTATTTTCCACATTTGTACAACCTGAACCTTGACATCAGAGTTCCACAGCTATTTTTACAATTCCAGAGGAAAGCCTTTTGTAAATTTGCAAGCAATTCCTGAGGCATTGGTCCTGACAAAGTACACCTAATCATACAATAAGCAAAAAAAAAATTGTTTTCCTTAATAACAATGCCTCATTATTCCTTTAAAACACAGAGTACTTACGCTAAGATGTTAAATATGAAATGCAGTCATCTATTTAAGAGTGAGGATTTTTCTGTTTTGTCTCCGTTTTTTTATCTTCAGTACTTCAAGTCAAGCTGTGAGGAAAATCTCTTATGCCTGCTATGCAGTTTTATCTTAATCCAGGGAAGTGGGAATCTAGCAAATGAAAAATAATCCAAAAGTTAATGCGGAAAAAAATATCTAGGCAAAATTTGGTCAGCGCAAAATTCTTAGTGCACAGAAAGCCTGAAGCAGTATTCTGTCTCTCTTTGTTGAAGAGTGATTATAAAGATGATCAACCATATATTTTATTCTTTTATTATTGACATTAGTATTGCTTTTTAATTTGACTGTGAAGCAGTTTCTGTATATTTGTGAAGTAAATGTAAGCAGACATTATGGACTAGCTTTTTCAGAGATGATCTATTAAAATATTAAATCTTAATATAAATTAAGATGATGGTCTCAGTTCTGCAATGCAAAACACAATGGCAAATTCCCAGCATTTATGTAAAGTTCAGTCAGTCTGAAAATAGTGGTTGTGGCTACTAACATATTACTGACATCATGCTTGGGACTGATGAAATATGAAAACTCTATTGTCCTATGTACATATACTCTGCCAAGTTTCATTTTTCCAGCTGTCATCCACTGATTTTTATTTAAGTTAACCTCTCTCACATTTAATTAAGTCTGACTGCACCTCTTGACAAACAAGTTTTTAGGAAAGTTTTATTCCTAGATTTTTTTAATTATTATTTGAGAAAACAAAAGATGACAGTCATTGAGGCTAAATGTGCATAATGTGTAAAACAGGTTACCTAGCATTAAGCTTGTTGAAAAAAAATTAGGAAAAAACCCAAACCTGGATGATTTTTTCTTGCTTTATTGGAGGATGTTTATCTAGATTTTTACTGGTTTATTTTAATTAAAAGAGAAGGGATATATTAAAGAAAAGTACTAGATAGTAGTTATGGTAATTATTACCTCGACTTGGGAGGAGTCACATAGAAGTCAGGTAAATTGCTGTAAATAAATGTGAATACTTTAACATAACAATGCTAATTACTTTTATTAAATCATGCAGTCAGTAGATAAGGCCTTGATTCACAGGTAGTTGAGGACTGAGGTTCTTTTTTTACACCACCTTTCCTGTCACTTCTCTCCAAGATGGTTTCTATCTGTCAGAAGAGACTATTCAACACAAGCCTATAAGAGGGTGTTACTGCAGCCAGAACTTGGATTCAGTTTTCAGCAAATATTGTCACCCCTTCCTGTAAATGATGGAACATCCTAAAAAAAGGACATTGCAAAAGGGTCAACATGGGATTTTAATGTTTCATAATTCATTGGTATGAATTATTCCTTTTTTCCCTTTTTTATTTTAAAAAACATTACAAGTCTATATTAAAAACTCAATCCATGGTTTTAATTTTTTTATAGTAAACATTAATAACTGGTTAAAGGCAATCTCAGAAGTGTTTGGTTCCTAAGTAAACAGTAGCCATGTCAATAAGTAAAGTCTTCTCTTTTGACATCATTCTGCAAAAGAAAAAAGCTCATATTATTACTGTAGATCCTGATGATCCCAAAAGGGGTTTACAGGATCAGTTATTGGGAAGTCACCAGCTGCAGTTCAAGGACCTGGTATTTGGTCCAAGCTACACCTCAAGCAGTATCAACACTGAATTAAATCTATGTTAATTAGGACTTTTTCCAGTCAGGTCTTGCAAATCTCCAATTGAGAGGAGACTCTCAAGTCAGGACTCTGGTTTGGAATTGTGAAAGTGATAAAGTTCAGCACTGTTTCTGAACAGAATGGACAGTTTTGATAAAATCTTTGTGGTCTTCTACAAAGTCTCTCTGTTACCAACCTTCACTTTTGAAAACTGCTAGCACTCCCTGTCTTATTGGTAATCTGATACTTGTAAGCTTCCCCAGAGCAAAAGCCATAAAAGATCATTTAAAAATAAATAAATCTTGTTAAAAGGGAACACTTTCAGATGCTAAATGGGCTATTCCTATTAAAAAATGAGCAAAATGTGCAGTCATGCCTAGCTTGTTTTTGAGAGGCTTGTGCCTGCCTCTCTTGACTGCTGTAAGGCATAATGGTAAAACACTGACACTTACAAACCAATTCCTGTGCTTCGATTTCATTGCTAAGGAGTCCGTTTTGCTCAAGGCATGTTGAGATAAGAAGTAATGAAAGTAGTAGTAATTCAGTACATATTTCAATAAACTCTTTCCTCAAATACATCCAGACCTCGCTGCTAGGATATGACATTGGAAGACTATAACACTGGGAATTGAGGAGATCTACTTACAAATGACACAAAGGTATGGCTTTGGAAAAGAACAGATTGCACACTCAAGTGTATAAACATTTCATACATTAAAGCAAACAAACAAAACAAAAACCAAACTTCCTTTTCAGTGTATTTAAATAGATGGCAACATCCTTCCTGACAACAACTCTCAAGGTGGGGACCTTGATCCCTATAACTAACTGCAGAAACCCTGTAAAACCCTGTGCTTCTGGAAGACCATTTATTTCTGAAAATCAATCAGTTTTCCTCTGAAATCCTCCTGCCTTGCAGCTAACATAATATTGTTGCCTTGCTCTTCCAGAATAGCAAGTGGAAGGAAGACAGCTTGTTGAAAATTTTACCTAAGGAAACCAGATATGCAAGAAATTGTTTGTCATAGAGTTGTTCAACAGGAATGACTTATCTCTCAAGAGCAGTTGAACTTCTTCATGAAGGTCAGACAGACTCCAGAGTGCTTTTCCATGGAGAGTCATCTGAGTTTGGTATGCAGTAGCAGCTGATGATGATTAGTTTCATTTCATCACATAGAATAGCCAAACATCAGAATTTAACACATGCGCATTGATTAAGGTCATTCTTATTCACTGTGTATATTTTCGTAGTGGTGCTGGCAGTGATTTTGTTCCCAATGCTTCTGAGTGATCAATGATCTCAAAAAGTATTGCTCTGGATGACACTTTCTTGTTTCTCACTGACTCTGTCAACATTGGTAGTCTTTTCATGGAAGTAGCTATGTCTGTACACTCTCATGCATTTCAGTTAATCCAGGAGTTCACTGCTCAAACTCCTTCAAAAATATATGGATTTCTTCACTAATCATTCAACAATTTCTTTCAAAAATGTTGAGCTATTTATCCCTTCACATTCTGCAATAAATTTCAGTTGGTAGGTAACTTAAACCGTGTTTGGAACTGTTACTGATTCATTCATGGGCAGTATAGATCATAGGTTTCCTTTTTGCGTACAGTCCTCTAACTTCACTCATCTATTGAGGAAGTCCTTATGCTTCATCTGCTTTGCTACACTTTTTCAAAGAAAAAGTTTCAAAAACGTGTGTTACCATCTTCATCATATGTATTTCTTTAAGTTCAGGGCACTCCCTTACTGTAACAATACAGAGAAAAAGACTCAAAGAATAATTTAAAGAGCTCTTTTTAGTCCATATGGTGTATTTCCCAGCTCAAAGTGGGGCCTGTTTTGTGCTACATCACATTGCTTACAGCCTTGTGCAATTAAATGTTCGATATCTCAAAGGATTGAGATGTCTCTCTGGGAAAACTGTGACCACCTTGATGGTGAAAAAAATGCCTCTCCCAGGTTTTCATCACTCGCACCTGCTGTGCTCCAACCCCCCTAACCTGCTTGGTGGCCGTTCTGGACTCACTGCAGAATGCCAAGGTCTTTCTTTCTGGGGAGACCAAAACTGAGTACAATACTCCAGACGCTTCACAAGTACCAAAGAGAGGAGAAAATGCACTTCCCTCAAGCTGCTGACTTACACCCTTGCTATTACAACCCCATATGTAATTGGCTTTCACTGCTCCAAGGCCACATTTTTGACTCATCTTCCGCCTGTTATTCATCAGAATCCCTACTGCAAAATCCCTGTACTGCTATGCATATGTAATGGCATCAAAGATGTTTTTGAGAAGATTTTTTTCTCTTAGACTTCTGTCAATACAAATTTTCAGGCTTTGGTGGAAACATTGCCTTGGTCTGACTGTGCAGTCAGCTGCTTCACTTGCAAATGCTTTTACAGTTCATAGAATATCACGGTATCATTAGTTAAAAAAAAATGAAAACATAATACTCTGAATCTGAGATTTGTCAAAAATTTTGGCAAGGCTCATAAACCCAGTCTTGATGCACCCTTTAACTCTACTGTCTGTTTAGCGATTGTATTTTATTCTGTGAACTTCTGTTTTCTTCTAAATGTGAAATTACAATTTTATCACTTCCTTCATGTACAAAATAAAATCCACTAGTTTCATGATAATAACATGATGTTTAAACACAAGACACAAGATTCATGTTTGAGAACACCAGTGAATAGCATTCTTCCAAAAGAAGCAGTGTTCACTATGAAATTCACATATGTGAATTTACACATAGCTAACAAACCAGAATCATTCTTATCTAGATCTCTCCTTTCTCTATTGCATTATTCCTTACCTACCACCTTCTCCCACATGAGGAAGAGGTTATTTGCCAATCCAGAAAGTGAAAAATATTCCAGTGGAATACAAACCTCTATGATGGAAGAAAGTAAGAACAGATAACTATTTTCCTTTAGGACTAGGAGTGCACGGTACACTCTCTTTACTAAAGAGGTGAAGAGACCTGTGTATGCACACAATTAAAATAATTTCCTCAGCACTTCACCTCACTAGTCAAATGCTTCTTCAGGAGAAAATACATTGTTAATGGAACAGATTGCCCAGAGAAGCTGTGGATGACCCATCCTTGGAAGTGCCCAAGGCTAGACTGGATAAGGCTTTGGGCAACCTGATCTAGGAAGGTGTCCCTGCCCATGGCAGGGGGTTTGGAACTGGAAGATCACAGAATCACAGAATTATAAAATATGCTGAGTTGGAAAGGATCCAACTCTTATCCCTGCACAGGACAACCCCAAGAGTCACACCATGAGCCTGAGAGCGTTTAATGATCTTTAAGATCCCTTTCAAGTCACACCATTTTTGATTCTATTAATGGTATTCCCTTCTCAAATGCCACTTTAAACTAAGAACTCACCTGCTACACCTCTGTCCACAGTATGACCATGCCATGGATAAGTGTGTCCTGACACGCGCTGAGGTCAGAGACACGTTCTCATTCTCTTCATCCTTCAATATCATACTTTTGCTGTGAAATGAAGATAGGGCAACTGTGAAGAAGGCAGCAAATCACATCTTACTTGGCACAACACTTCACTTCTTCTATGAGAAGTGAACAACAGCTGTGGGTGTCAAGTTCAGTAGATGGGATTCTCAATTTGCAGGCAGAACAGCTTGATTTAAGTCTGTTGGCCCATGGCTTCAAAACGTAAATGAGTTACTGCAGGGTAACATGCTACTTGCATATCAGCAGCTTCACAGCAGCTGTCTGAGAGTGTGTATATAGCTCACAGCAAATGTGAGATCGTTTAAGATATCTCAGATCTCCTTCATGGTTCAGAACAATTCAGGGAGAGGCTGTTTCTGGTTCTGCGGTTAGTTAGCACATTTACTTGGAAAACAAAGATGTAGTTGTTAATTTTTCCTCCTACCTACTTTGAAGCAGGTGAGAAATCAGTTCACCTCCAAAAGTAAGGTTTGCTTGGTCTTGGCAGAAGACATATACTTATAGGGTATATCAACCAAGGACTCTCAGAGAAATGCTCTTATGTGCATTTACCCCAGACCTTGGAGTTTTCATAGCACTGATAGAAACAGTAAAGCAGAGGAATTGAAAGAGGATTTCATGATTTTATTTTTTTTTTTAATCAGCAGAGTAGTCAATTTTATATCAATGCTGTGATAATAGCTCACTTAGCTCAAGCTTTGAATTGGCTACATTTGCTTTTCTTTTCTTTCTCTTTTGCTTGCTTTTCAAGAGCATTAACACCAGGAGAAATAGAGCACTCAGGTCTATAAACAGAGGTAAGAAAAAAGTTCAAGGAGTTAGCATGGGCTTGTTGAGTATTCTTAAAGGATTAGTATTGTGTGAACAATTAATGGGTTCACTACAGAACAGGACTGATCCAAGGTTACATTTTGACACCACTGTTATTGGTTCTAGCAAATTATTGGATACTGAGGAAAGAATAGTAATTTGCAACAATTTACTTTTTATTGATGTTTTAAATTGTGTGTAACTTCTGCATAGAGAGCACAAAACACAAGGTAAGGAGGCACTAATTATTCCATTTCAGTCTCTTTAACAAAAATACCTTTTCTCATTTAGAAAAAAGGTCAAAAAATGTAAAAGTGGTTTTCTTTTGACAGCAACTTTATACTATTAATAAAACTACATGAATAGAAGGATCACATAAAGATGATGATTCTTAATTATCTGAGTATAAATACACATCAACAATCTATAGTAGTTTCACATGCTACATTTTTGATAAATACTAGCTAATGAATGGTCAGAATAGGTTACACTTTTAATTTCTTTACTGCGTGGGTGACAACCTGTGCAGTAACAGGTTGTGCAGAGGGCATGGAGTCTCCCTCCCTGGAGATAGCCAAGAACCGCCTGGATGCAATCCAGTGCAACAAGACCTAGGATGACCCTGTTTGAGCAGGGAGGTTGGACCAAATGACCCACTGTGGTCCCTTCCAACCTTACCCATTCTGTAATCCTGTGAGATAAAGCTTTATGTGTGTTAGAAATGCCAGGCCAACACCCTGTCCTGGTGTCTGTTACAAATGGATGAAGCATACAAAGACTTCTTTAGACAACTGGGAGTGGCCTCACAGCTGCAGGCTATAGTATTCATGGGGAACCTCAAACACCCCATTGTCTTCTGTAAGAGGAACACAGCTGGCTGGAGACCCCTGGTGTGTGTTAAAGCCTGTTTCTTGCTGCAGGTGGTAAATGTGCTCATGCTCGTCAGGTAAGCTGGTACTCACAAACAAGGAAGATGTGAAGATTGAAGGCACCTTTGGTAGCAGTGAAGGTGGGATTGTAGACTTTAACATCCTGAGGGAAACTGCGAGCCAAGAAATTGGAATATATGGACTCCAGGTTCCAGTCTTAGTTTGCTGAAGAATCTTCTTGGCAAGATTCCATGAAAAAGTGATCTGGAGGTCAAAGGGTTAGGGGCAGGCAGTTGGTCTTCAAGGACAGTCTCCTTTGAGCACATAAATGGTGCGTCCTGGTGTGTGGGAAGTTACACAAACGCAACATAAGGCTGTCTAGATGAACAGGTAACTGACCTAAAATAAGCAGCTGTGGAGGTGTTGACCAGAAGTGGAAAGAGAGGGAGACTGCCCAGAAGTACAGAGGCATTTCTCAAGCATGCAGGGACTGAGTTAGAAGTGCTAAAGTTCAGCTGGAAATTAACCCAGATAGGGATTTCAAGAGCATGAAAAAGAGTTTGTATAATAATGTCATCAACAAAATAAAACTAAAGAGAATGTGAGGACAGGGGTCCTCACTGCTCAGTGGAGCAAGGGAGCTAGTGAGTGGAAAAGCCTGCGGACAAAGTCAAGGCACTGAAAATCTTTCTTGCTTCAGTTATTACTGGTAAGATCTATCTTCTGGTCTCCCAGATCCAAAATCTCCAGATAGAAGCACAAGCATATGCAAAATATAACTTCTATACAGTGAGGCAAATCCCTTCCAGGAATGCAAAACCAACTGGGCATGAACATGCCAGCTGGACAGTTTACACACAGTGCACTGAATTCTGTATGATCCACCAGATTTATAACACTGCAAAGGAACTGCACCACCACAGACCTGATAAGGTCAGCGCTTCAGAAAACATTTGTTGCATATGGCTATGCAAACTAAATTTGTTCAGCCTACCAGAAATCTTAGAATCATAGAATCATAGAATCGATTGGGTTGGAAAAGACCTCAGAGATCATCAAGTCCAACCCCTGCTCCAACTCCAGTCCGTTCACTAGATCATGGCACCAAGCGCCATGTCCAACCTCAGTTTAAAAACCTCCAGGGACGGTGAATCCACCA
>VZRE01004494.1:18638-124904 GCA_013396775.1 Cephalopterus ornatus | reverse complement strand
TTCCGGCCCTTGTTCTGGCTGGGCGTGACATGTGCCAACTTCCAATCCTCTGGGACCTCCCCAGTGAGCCAGGACTGTTGGTAAATGATGGGGAGCGCCTTGGCGAGCTCTTCCGCCAGCTCCCTCTTAAATAAACTTTGGCAAACTTAGCTTACTATTTTTCAGTCGAAGGATGGGATTAATTTGCCTAAACATAGACATCTAATACCATTTGAGATACCTTAAGCTGTCCAAAATATCTACTCTGTTTTGGCGGATATGACACACCACTCTAGACAAATCTATGTCCTTCTGAAGGTCAGACTGAGTACTTGAGGGACTCTAAAATTACACTAGATATAATTTAAACAGTTTAGGTAAATGAATCCCACTCTTCTGTACTCAGCTTTTAAGCTAGAAAACACAGGCTCAGCTCTGCCAGCTTCACATTCCTGTATCAAGAATATTACAACACTATCTTTCTGGTTTCCTTAAACTGTAATTGAAGATACACATTAGGAACATTGCTGTCAATAAGGACTACTAAGACAAAAATAAAAAATACTTAGGAAAAAACTTTAGTCCTCAGGGTGTTTCTCAACAAGTCAACTAGCTGCCAATTTTGAAAGAATTCAGTATGCATTTTTGCTATCTATCTCTTCAAGCATAGCTGTTTCCTTTAGGAATACTTGCCATTTTACCTTCTTTCAAAGTCCAAAAGTAATCCACCTGATGCGGATGTTACACCTTTGAGGTCTTATGTGACTAGTTCCAAGTTGTAACTCGCTTACAAGCACTCTGAGCTACACACAGAAATCTAGCTCTGCATTAGACGAAGGCTCTCGTGCTGTATTTGAGAATGAGATACTTGTGGAGGAATTACAGGTGCTTTTTTGATGCTGAATTTTTAAGCTCTTGTTTCCAGGGCTTTAAAAAATGTGTTTCAGCACCTGGATGTGAGATATCTTTTGATATCCAGGAAGGATTTTGCTACCTGCTAGACTTAATTTAAGAATCTGGGGACATCATTAAGGGAAAATCTGTTTTCTTGTTCATCTGTGCACCAACTTTCAGTAATTTCATCAAAAGCAGCTGCCACTTTATATGGGCACTTATTTCCCAGGCCTGCAAAACATTTCTGATCTTTGGCCCCTGCTTTAAGAGGACTCTGCATCTACCAATCTATATCTTTCCACTGCTTTCTGAAGGGTTACTTGCTTTCTGGTATCAAAGATTTGGTGGTAATGAAACTCAGAAAAAATCAGATCATGCCGGTTCAGAGTGTCTTGTCTTTTGTGAGAGTAGGCAGTGAAAGAATGATTCTGCCTCCAGCTACATTGGAAATAAACTCAGTCGAATACATTTGGAAAGGGCTGATGTTCAAACTTCTCTTATTCTTCATGCTTTCCAAGCTCAAAGGGACCAAAAGCTGTAAGTAACTGCTGGAGATCTTGCTTTCAACAAGGAAACTGAAACCAAAAGGCTATCCCGTTTTTTGTGTCCCACCCTCACAGTGTTTGACTCTCACCCAGGTTCAGAATTAAAGGTCTTCCTTTACTTGCAGTGTCTTTGGCCTTCTTATCCGGCATAATGTTGTCCAAATGAGACTTGCCTTTTCCTGCACCCCTGGGGCGGATACTCACACTGCTGCTAGAATATTATTAACTTGTTCAGATACAGTTTATCTGGGTGATGCACATGAGATGACATTGCTCTCAGAGGTCTTAAAAATACTTTGTAATCTAGAGAGAATGTTAAAGAAAACAAACTAAAAGCTGCAATGCAGATGGTTCCAGTATAAAACATGTTTCAAAAAAGATTCATTTTTTACTCAGGTCAGAGAAACCTACTGTGAAGTGCACTAGTGAAAATACAAAAGCATCCATGTAAGCTTGTTTTCACTTGCAACACAGGAAAATATCTATTGTTGTGATCTCAACTATTTACTTAAGTGAGAGGAGAAAACATTTTTAATGTTGAAGAGAACTATCATCACCTTCCTAATGGAAGGAAATACACACTTGTCATTTACTTTTCGCTGCTCCTCTACATTAGAAAACAAAACAAAAGAAGAGTTTAGAGATTCACAGCAGTATTTGATATGCAAAATCCTTCTTAGGCTTTATTTGCAAAGGTCTGTGATTGTATATTCAGAAATATTTTTTGAGTAGTACCAACTAATGGATCCTATATGTCCATAGGACTTTGTGATGAATATCTTTCAATAAAACTTAAAAATTGTTGTATTAGCTAAGTATAGACTGGAGAGCTTCTTTTCAGATGGACTGTAGGAGGTAGATATTTGATTCACATTTAAAAATCAGCAACAAGGTCTCCTGTGAAAATGCCACTGTTACAGACGAATAATGACAAATGTGTCAACACAGACACATGTGAGGGTACAGCCAAGGGAATCTATGCATGTTCATAATACTAAGCACATATTTAAGCACTTTTCTGAAATATGAAAACATCTTTGCATGATTTGCTTGGTGAAAGGATTATAAGTTTTAGAAAAAAATTGTAGTATCTGAGCAATCCCTGCAAAAAAAAGAAACTCACAGAACTAACATCTAACTCTGGGTGATTCATTGGTGGGTAATGAATTACACAGGAGCTGTAAACAATGTAAAGTAACTCTGGAATATTGATATTGCTTTGGAATTCTGTATTAAAAGGTGAAAAAAAAATCAAAGAAAAAACAATCCAGATCTACATAATGGTTACATCAGCAGAATGTAAGGTCAATGAAACTTCCTGTCTCAGACAAAAGGATTGTGAGTTCAGTCACTAAGAAAATATAAGACATGATAAACAAATAACACAGAGCAACTGCTGAAAGAGATGATAGAACTACCTTTAAAAAATAATTTTAAAAAGCCCAAATCCTAAGTTTGCTGTCCATTCTATAAGGTAATCGTTAGGGAAAACACACTGTTAAAGATATTCTTGATAAGCGCTATTGCAAAAGTGTTGCTGTAAAATTATGTATTTATGAAGGTAGGTAGACAAACAAGATGATATTAGGCAAACATAATTGTAAAGTTTTAAATTTGGTACTGTGGAGATGGAATTTAAAAGTGACTTTTTTTCCTTTCCTTTGCACCCTACTGATCATTGACCAAACATTTCAGCTCAGTGGTCTCTGCTTCGCAATCTATAAAACAGAAATATTTATCTTCCTTCATAAATAATTTGAGCATAAATAGATTAAAAAATTTCTTATTATTAGGCAAATGATATTTTTTGTATTTACGCATGTCTGAGTTAAAGACTTCCTTCTTAGCAGAGCCAGAAGATTGAACCTTTGGATTCAACACACAGGCTAACATGTTACATCCCATGATTTAAGGTGTTTGTGATTCTCAAGGCCCGGTCCTCCTCAGAAAAAACCTATTGACAACAGGTTGGATGGGACCTTAAAGATCATTTAGTCCCAATCCCCTGCCTTGGCCAGGGACACGTTCCACTTAATCAAGTTGCTCAAAGCCCTATCCAGCCAGCCCTTGAACATGTCCAAGGATGAGGCATTCACAACTTCTCTAGGCATTCTTGAAGGAGTATTGCACTCTATATATAGCAAACAGCACAAGTTTTGTCAGCCTTTGACAGATTTAAGTCGTGTGACCAGCATTTTCACATGGCAGATGCTAAAATCCGCAATTTTCATATTGGCAGTCCTACAGTTCTTCTACAGCAGGTTTATCATCTCATATGTATTCTACCCATACACATATATAGCTACATTTTTTCCCCTTGAGCCACTAAAAGGTTTCTAGTCACAATCTAGAAATAGTAGGTTTGCCAATCTTTATTTTTCTTAATCCTCTAGTGTGGTGTGATCTAGTCATCTGCTTTTTGTTTGAGCTTCCTCAAGATTTATTCAGACCAAATCTCTTGTGTGAATTACCTGCAGAAGTTAGATAAGCAAGATGTATCTTTTTCATTGGAGCTGGGAAGTTTGAAAGTATATTCGTGACATAAAGCATAACTCATTGTTTAACAATATAAAAATTAGAAAAGTAATTAATATAGTTAATGATCCTTAATTACATAATGGAATGCCTGTTACATGATTCTTTAAGTGTCTCAGCATTTCCATGCATTATTGATAGCCAATTAGGTACAGACGAAAGATCTGGAGGAACTATTTGCAGAAAACAATTTATTTGATAAATTTGGCCTCCCTTTTGGTTTTTGAATTACTTGTAAGCAGGCTTTGATTTTTACAAATGCCATTGTTGCTCCAAGTAAATCTTTCAAGCAAGGGTCTTCCAGCCTATGCTCTGATTGTAAATTATTTTTTATACTATTGCTTTCTAGGTATGAGTCATTCTTATTTCTCCAAAACAATATTTATCTCCTCAGGCTGGTATCTCTTCTATTCCTTCACTGGATGAATACTAAATTCAGACTCTTCCTTTTTCTTACTCCTCCTTCAAGACTGGTTTCATTCAGCCTGGGCCAGCCATACGGCCTGACCATACAGTGGATTTGTCCTCTGAGTTTCTTTACCCAAAACTGCACGAAAAGCAGAAAGTGCTATGATCTAATGAAATAAATAGAACAGAGTTGACCAACAGCTGGAATCCAAAGAATAGCAGTCATGACTTTTCATATTTGAATCTAATCAGAAACTATACATTTTATGATTTAGTGTCTTATTTCCTGTCATGCCCCCCTTTATTAAGTTTTTAATTTCTCAGTTTGCTTACATACTAGACACAGGCATTTTTCAATGATTTAGAGCATCATGCATCCAGGTCTGTCAAAACTATTTGTTTAGAGATATTGATCTCATCACATGTCATACATGGCATGTAGACTCGTATCAGCTGTCGTATCAGTTCTTTGAGTGACCATAAAAGTCCTGTTCATTAGTCTAAAAGGTGGTTGCTTATCATTCATATCATTGAGTTTATACAACCTGCATGACTACAAAAATTCGAGCCAACATTTTTTAGGCTTTCAAAAGATGGTTTAAGCCCAGAGTTATTTATCAGTTTAGCTTCAGTAGATGGAATTAGGCCAAACGGATTCACTTTTCACTGGGACAAACTGAATTTTCTTTTAAGAATAGCCAGACCTCTTAGACTAGGAGTTAACAGGTTCTTCCCTTTTTTTTCTGACAAATGTGTCTGCTATTCTTCCCAGCTTGTCCAGAGAAGAGCAATGGAGCTGCTGAAGGGTCTACAGAGTAAGTCATATGATGAGCAGCTGAGGGAAATAGGATTGTTTAGCCTGGAGAAAAGGATGCTCAGAGGTGATCTTACCAATCTCTACGACTACCTGAAAAGAGGTTGTAGCCAGGTGGGGGTCTGTTCCTTCTCCCAGGCAATTAGTGACAGCACAAGAGAACATAGTCTCAAGCTGTGCCAGGAGAGATTCAGATTGGACATCAGGAGGAAATTCCTCATGGCAAAGGTTGTTAAACTTTGGAACTGACTGCTCAGGGGGATGGTGGAGTCACCATCCCTGGAAGTATTCAAAAAAATGACTGAACGTGGCACTTAGTGCTGTGGTCTAGTTGGCAAGGCGATGATCAGTCAAAGGTTGGACTCAATGATCTTGGAGATCTTTTCAAACCTAAATTATTCTTGTGATTCTGAGATGCAAGACTTGGCATTTCACCTTCATCAAACTCCAAGAAAATCAGTCAAAGGTTGGGAGATAATAAGAAGGACAAATAGAAACTCAACCAGTGTCCTTCAGCAATAGCTACATTCCAAATCCAACCTCTCTGCCTGAGAGGAACTGCAGCTTGCCGGGATGTTTGTTCATTCACATAACGTGGGTGGTGCCAACAGGTTTGCGTAGGCTGGTTGTGCTGGGAAGGTTCTTAAGCAGTCTAGATGTTGGGTCCTTGTTACTGTTAAAACAGTCTTTATGACTTTAAAACAGTCTTTATGTAAAACTCATGTTAGGACGAAAGTATATCTCGCTCCTAATTCTACTAGATAAGAAGCATCTGATTTGAAGAGAAAATGTGAAAACAAACGAGCCTTTAAGAAACCAATATATTTTCAGCTTTCCTGATCTCGAGTTACACATCAGCAATTCTATTTTTTTAAAAGTGTATTAGAGTTAAAATGAGAATTTTTTTACTTTTCTCTGAGAACTCCTCAGAACTACTTGATATGTATTGAATGAAATTCTAAAAGTTAGTGTAATGTCTATGAATAATATCTAAATAATACCCATGTCATCAGGTATGAAGAAGGATGAATCAGGGAATTAAAGAAAAGATCTTATGTGTGTGTATAAATTTGTCCTTCAGAGATTTTCAAGAGCAGATCTGCTACTAAATGAGTTCTGTAATATCTAACAAGTGTTTCAGAATGAAGTCTCTCACATTGACTTCTCCATGAAGGCAAGTGATTGCATCAGCCACTAAAAAGTATTGTTAATCAGAAGTCTGTATCACAGAAGCTTTAGCTATCTTCTCCCCTCCTCCTGCATCTTGAATAAACCCATTACTACTGCTTGAAATTTCAAGTGACAGCTAATTTAAGTGTAGCTTCACATTATAGGTTCCAAAAATTACAAACTACTGTTTAGATTTATTTGCTAAGTCATGTAGCAGAACAGTGTACAAGACTCTGCAAGCCTAGACTTAAAAAGAGAACATAGTTTTAATTGGGTGACTTTAATTCATTGTCTGTTTTGCTTTATTTTGTTCTTTTCAGTGAATTAACATAGTTCCTATGTTCTATCAGAGCAACTCATGACTCTACTTAAAAAAATCTTAAAATATTAAAATTTTGGTGCACTATAATCTAAATGTTGCCTTGTGAAGACATGGGCCAGGATAAAAGAGGAGAAAACACTCCAACATAACCAAACCCTAATAATTTCACAAAACGTATCTCAACTTACTCTGCAATTGTTTAAAACATAACAGACGAGAACAAACCTATCTTAGACACTGTAGCAACCATTCATCACAGGCGTTTACATGTACTTCAAATCAGATGGATTTAAAAATCCACTGAAGCCTCTGTACTCATCAACCACTCAGTGAGTTGATGAGGTCATGAGAATTTGATGAAACTACTGCTTTACTCCCTTTCAGGAAGGAGCATGTTGCTCAAATAAAAAAAGGAAGGGAAATAAAACTGCAGCAGAGGGAGAATAAGGTCCTGAGCAAACTTTGGTGTATATAAAGTCAGCATCATTAGCTTTACCTGGAATCTCTTATTCAGTGCACATGTTGTTGATTGACAGAGACTCAACATGTGGATTCATGCTATTAAATTGTTAAGTCAATGCCTAAAAAGGTTACTGCCATCCATGGGGTGATTGTTGATGAGGTTCCTGACTTTGCATACATTACCAAGGTCTGGCTGGATGACTCTGTAAAACTATTATTGGTCCAGATGTCTTCTTTTGAATCTTAGCTCATCAAAATTTGAGAAATGGCTAAAGCAGTAATACTATAAGGCTTTTAATAGAGCAGACAAAGCAAGAACAGAAGGTGGAACTCAGCAAAGCTCAGACTTGAGGTAAGATGTGTTCTTTTAATGATAAAGAAAATTTATCCTGGGGCACACTGCAGAGCAGTAACTAGCAGACTAACTCAACATACCACTGACAGTCCCAACAAAAGGCATTCTCAAAGCTGCCTATTTTGTGCTGCCATATAGACAATGCATTGTCTACAAAGCAGCACAAATTAAAACAATAGCAATCAAAAAGAACAATGTGTTCCTGCACCAGAATCAGAAAAAAAAAAAAGTGTTGCTTAGTATGAGATGCAATGCTTTTTAAAAATAATTAGTGATCCTAGGAAAAAAAAAACCAACCTCCTATTACCTTCTAGGAGTCTAAAAGCAATTACTAATATATAAGGCTTAAATTTAGCTATCCACTTTTTTTTTTCCCTCAGCAAAATTGGTCTAATTAGATCAGGTCTAATGCAATAGTTGTACCCTACACCTTGATTTACCAAATTCAGGTGAGTGAATGTAAAGAATGTATGTACTCAGTTTGACCTCGGAATTCACCATTTCAGAAAGTGTTAATGTGATTCAAGTTGTATTTAAGGGACAGACCAAGTGAAGGATTTAGTATAAACCTTCTTGATATAATGGTGGTTTATGGAAAGATAGAGCTAGTGCTAAACAAGCTATCTCAGGTATCAGGAGATATACACTCATGTTAGGTCAAGGTCCCGTCTGGGGCGTATTACACTGTCTCACCACAGGTGCTTGATTGGTAGTTCTGGACCCTGGTGATATTAATTTGCATAAATCCTGCTTAATTTGCTTGAAATTTGCTTGAGGTACAGGTGTATGCAGAGTTAAGTGCTTTGATTAGCAGGAGTAGATTTAAACATGTGCTTATTTCGTGTTGTTAATTCCCACAAAAACAGATTCATTAAAATGCTTGTGAACAATTAACTTTTGTCCTGAGTAGGCATTATCAGATACCATGCTACGTGTGTGTGCTCTGCACATGTATGTATCACTGTACACGTTCAGCAATGGTTACCACGACACTGTGTGCTATCACTCCTCAGCACATTCACTGAGGACACAAAGCTGGGAGGAGTAGCTGATACCCCAGAGTGCTGTGCAGCCTTTCAGAAGGATCTTGGCAGTTTGGAGAGATGGACAGAGAAGAACTGCCTGAAGCTCCAACAAAGGCCCATGCAGGGTCCTGCACCTGGGGAAGAACAGCCCATGTGCTGCTATAGGCTAGTGACTCAGCTGCTAGAAAAGAGCTTTGCAAAGAAGGACCTGCAGGTCCTGGTGGACAACAGTCTGCCCATGAGCCAGCAGTGTGGCCTTTGTGGCTGAGAATGCCAAGGGTATCCTGGGGTGCATTAGGAAAAGTGTGGCCAGCGGGCTGAGGGAGGTGATCCTGCCACTCTACTCTGCCCCGGTGAGGCTGCACCCTCAGTGCAAGAGAGACATGGAACTCCTGGAGCAGGTCCTGCTGGAGGGTAACAAAGATGATTAAGGGACTGCAGCATCTCTCTTATGAGTGCAGGGTAAACGAGTTAGGTCTGTTCAGCCTTGAGAAGAGATGACTGAAAGGGGAACTCAGCAATGTGGAAAGTATCTGAAGGGAGGGTGTCAAGAGAATGGACCAGGCTCTTCTCTGTTCTGCCTAGAGATAGAACAAGAAGCAACAGGAAGAAACTGATCCATAGGAAGCTCCACCTAAATATGAGGAAGTAATTCTTTACTGTGGAGGTGACTGCACACTGGAGCAGATTGCCCAGAGAGGTCATGGAGTCTCCCTCACTGAAGATATTCAAGAACCATCTGGATGCAATCCTGCGCGATGTGCTCTGGAATGACCCTGCCTGAGCTAAGTATTATTTATTTGCTGAGTGTTCTTATTGTTGCTATTGCATAATTTTTTTTCTGTTTTTTTATCCATCCTGTCTTGCTTGTTTTTTTGTTCTTTTTTTTTTTTAAGAAAGTTTTAAAAGAAAGGCAGAAAATTAAAGAACTGCCCATGAAGCAGTGCTCTCCTGCACTTATCCTTTTGCCCTGAATCACTTCTCAGCCTGTTGCTGTCCTTTTTACAGTAACGCTAGGTTTGACTGTGGTCAAAATACTATTCTAGCTTGTCAGCTTCAAGATCAATCTCAAGCCAACTCAAACTTACCAAGATTTACTTGCTATGAAATAGAAATAGAATTTCAAAAACATGCAGGTAATGTTTCGCCCTTTCCAGAGTGGTAGACAGTTTTGGGTTTTTTTCTACTGTATTTAATACTCATAGAAGAAAAAGTTCTATGGTCTAGGCAATCTGTTCAGAAACTGTCAAAATGTCCATGTTCCTTAAGCTCTTCAGCCTTCCTGTTACCTCAAATGTATTGGACAACTGGTATTTTTCAGTTAAATTCTGCAAGCAATAAACTGCCTAGAGACACCACCGAGAGTCTCCTGAGAATGCAGCCCCACTGTGTTTACGGGGAACAGCTGAGAGAGAAAAAGTTCAGATAAACAGAGAAAAGTAGAAGGAAAGGATCCTTAAATTGCATTACTGAATATATTTTCCTTTTCTTAAACAGCAAATTCTACTCATTAGCCTCAAAATACATGCTTGGCAAATTGCATGTCATTTCATGCTGGAAATAGTATTCAACATGTAGAGCTGGAGTGTGCACTTTTACCCAGAAGCACGCAAGTCACTGTGAGGAATCTAATATGCTTCAAAATTTTGTTTTGTTTTTATTGTATTTATTTATTTATTTTTGTTAAAATATTGTTTGGTGGAATATTTTTGGTGTCATATGAATGTCTGAAAAAAGATCTATTCCACCCACAGTATGAACTCTTTTGATACCACTGTGTTGTTTCATGGGAGATGATCTGCTAATGTATCTGTTCTCATTTTCTATGAAAGTTCTCTAGTCTTCCTTGTAAGATATCTCACTCATGATTCACTATCACAATTTCTTATTATCATAATTCATCATAGGTCACCACATTAAGTTGGTGGACACATGAAATTTAGGATATTGAAGTCCAGAACTACTACCAGAAGGTGTGCACCTTCTAAGAAACAGAAGCATCAACATATGAAATAGAACAAATATTTTGGTGTTTAGATAGAAATCCCATATTTCACCATTTTATTAAATTCAGCTTTCAATAAACAAACAAACAAATATAAAAAACCCCAGACATTGATTATTAAGTCTCCCTCTATTCAAAAGCTTTGGTTGGCATAACATTTTTGTTATTTTCTACAATTCCTGTGATAGTAATATGTATTTGTATGCCACAGGGCATATAAAGATGATAGGAATAATCAGTAACAATAATCATGTTTCTGATTTCATCCAGTTTCATACTTTTCAAAGCCTTCTATTATCAGCTAGTTGAAATTCTGCAGCTGTGGGTTTAGAATTCCCCCATACAGATTAAATCTCACAATAAGTGGCCTTTTTGTATGTATGAGTGTTATATTAAAAAGAAAATGTTATTATTCATTATAAAAGCAGGTCATTTAAAATGGCCAAATTAAAAATTAATTAGTGATATATTAGCAGTGAACCTATATTATCAATAGTTCAGAATAAACTAACTTATGTGTTACCCATATACCCTCAAAATATTTCTGACCTTCTCTTTGGCAGATGAAACTTTCTGTCTCACAACCTGGACATTTCATTTCCCAATGAGCTTTACGTTTGTATGAAAGGTTCTGTCCTGACAGCAACCTTCAGGCACTTTGCAGACACTATCTGTGAATTACAAAACTTTGAGTAAAACCAGCATTATTTCCCTTATATGAATTAGCTGGGGGGAAAAAAACCTCAAACCAACAAACTTTGTAATAGGATTGCCTAACATAAGGGTTCTCCTTGCAACACAAAGGTGTATATATATATATGTATAGCTGGAAATCAAAACTGGAATGCTTAAACATTCCTTCAAAACTCTACATATATTCAATGTTGCTGAATTCAAAGCTTTTTGGTTACTTTTCCCCAACCTCCATAATGTAGCATTATACTAGCACCATATTTGTGGGAAAAAAATGTAAAAAAACTTCACAAGAAGAATTTAAGAGGCCGAGTTACCACCTAAGGAGGTCTCACATCTCCAGTGAGGTGGTTCTAACTATGAAAGACAGGACGTCACAAACTTCCCACTTTTCAACTGAGATCCAGACCTGAAGATATTTTTCTGTCACACTATTTTGTTTTTATTCTTTCTCCTTCTTTGTTTTGGGTTTTCTTTTCCTTTGTCAGTGTTCTTCTAAGTGCTTGTCACTCCACAGCTTTATTTTTTCTCTTCACTTCTCACTGATTTTTTTTTATTTTCAATTCTGATATACCTGTAACATATCTTAACCCTTTCTCTGTTCCATGGATACATAAAGCAGGTCAGAAAAACATAGTAGAAAACCTTCACATTCATATCTCCATATTCATGCTAGAAATGTTTGCCTGCTTGACCAGTGTCATAGAGGGAAACCATGTATGAGGCTTTTCTAGCTTATTAAATTAAAATAACTTTTCTCTACTTTTTTTTTTTTTAAATGATTTATCCATCAAGGAACAAAAAAAAGCACAATTCAAAATTTGAGATAATCATCTCTGAGGAATATTTTAGTGGGAGATGCAGCTTAAAAGTATCAGGCTGTTCAGGGACTATTTATGTACTAAAAGAGGCTAAACATATGAAATATACTCTTTGCCATTATTTGTTATAATTTAATTGGGATACATAGGAATTAGTTTCTGGAGCACAAGCCAAGTTTAAGTTATGTCCTGTGCAAATTAAGCTGTGGTACCTATTTGTGTGGCTGTACAAGTCCAGAATTGTATAAACTTTCACCTTGTCTATTCTCTCCATCAGAAGTTCAAGAAATGGGATATTTATCAAATTTAGAGACCATTTGACCTTCTTCAAGTTAATACAAAATCAAATTGACCTATGGTTGCCAGCATCAAGAGCTAGTTCACTCATTAGATGACTTCTAGATAGGGATGGCCAAACGGTTTGACCCGAGATCACTGATGAGCTACATCCTATTAACCTCCAAAGAAAGAAGGAGAGACAAGAAGAGGAAAGACAAATAGGGGACAAGAGAAGCTTCAAAGTAACTGCTGTGTTTGATAAAGAAAATAGCAGAAATAAAGTATAATGGCTATATATACTTGATCACTTCAGCTATGATAGCAGTCTGGGGATAAAGGACTGCAAAAGCATTAATATTTAGATGTCCCAGCAAACTGTGGGGCAGTAACCTCCTAGTGACCACATTCTTGCCTTTCCACACCAGAAGTCAGCTTTGCCCTCCCCTGTGCATGAGACGAGTCTGGGAGAGAATCTGTGTCAGTAATTTCACTAACTCAAGAAATGGCAGAATGGTTTGAGAAAACAACTGATTTACATGAGGGATCTCAGGAATGTGATTATTTTTTCCTTTCTTTTTAGACCCTTGTATCCTAAGTTAACGCATCAAATATCACCTGATTTTATATGAGGAGGAAATAAATGGACTATTTGAATCAAGTCTGGTTGCAGGTGAAGGACGAGGCATTCATTCACAATGCTATTTTTTTGTTTACTTCTTTCTTTTCTCTCTTAATAAGCATATTTAATCACACTGTGACAGTTGAGTTTGTCATAGAGAAACTGAGGTTTTGTGAAGGTGGTGAGGCACTAGAACAGGTTGTCCAGAGAAGTTGTGGATGCCCCATCCCTGGAAGTTCAACACCATGTTGGATGGGGAGTTGAGCAATCTGGTCTGGTGGAAAGTGTCCCTGCTCATGACAGCAGGGTTGGAACAAGATGGTCTTTAAGGTCCCTTTAAACCCAAACAATTCTGTGATTCTCTATAAATTCTGAAATAATTTGTTTTAAACTTTTAGAGGATGGTTCCAAGGACTTTGCATGATCAATTCAACAGATACATGTCCAATAAATGAAATTATGAGAAACTTCATCTATTATATTTTTGATGACTCAAAGAAGGAATGCATTTTATTTATTAGGCTCTTATGGAAGTGGTAGAATTCACCTTTCTGAAAAATTTCAATATTTTAAGTTTGAACACAAAAATTTTTATATTTTTTGTTAAAGCAAGAGAATAATTCTTAAGTTAAAGTAGTCTTATGAAGAAATGCACTTGAGAGATTCTATTTTATCTTACTAATGGGAATTTTGTGTTAAAAACATTAATTTTTTACTTTTTTGTTTTGCCTTTTTTAAGCCACTACTTTTGAACAACAAAAAGTTTATCAAAATAGTGAAACCCAAGTCTTCTTTACCTTCACTTTATATATCCCTACTTTATGTCTATTTGCACATCCTGAAGGCTGAGTTGACAGTAAATTTGCCTTAATGCATTTTGTGTCAAACAGTGCTGCCAACGTCTGTGTTACAGTGCTCTGAAGAGAATATTTAGGTGAAAAGAGAGCACAGCCTCTCTCTTAGTGCACAAAATGAATCCCTGAAGAACTCAATAGGTCTGAATTAAAATTTTTTATTTTGTAGGTGATGTCCTGTTGCATTTGTAAACCCAAATAACCATTTTATAATCATTATTGCCCATGAATTATAGCTTATATCATATTTGCATCCAAAGTGAATCAATAATTTACAATAGATCTTTTTTCCAGTTATGCAATCAAACATTATAAAGATATATTTATGCTTCAAAATAGAAAACTATTTAATCAACGTAATTTAAATTCCAAATTAAGATAGAGATGCTAATCTATGTTCATTTGTTCATATCAGCATAGATACTGTCAAATAAAAAGGAAAATAGATTCCTTGCTCCTGAGAACTTATAATATGATTTAAGGACTTTTCAATCTGGGAGCATATCACAGCCTTTCACAGCTATTTCTGAGGATTGACTCTAGCTTAATTCTGCCTTTGAAATCTCCAGAGTGCCCCCAAATCCCTCATTATTTTACAAATATGTTAAATTCTGACCATTCAATTTTTATTTTTTTGCTTCCAGGCTCATGCCAAAGAGCACTCAGGCATGTTTCATGTGAAAATAAAAATCCAGTTGTGTTCCTTGGCTGAATGCAGGACAAAATTAGAGTTCCTCCAAGTCTCTGGCACCTGGCTGAAGAAAGCTTATAGGGGTCGGTCCCCATATGGGAAAAAACAGTCTCTAGAAGACCTGGCATTCCTGCATGACCCCGACAAATAATCTAGCCCTCAGGAAAAAAACATATCATCATCCCACTTGGCAGATCCCTTTCTCAGATTCTATTTCAGAATGTATATATAGATACATGTATTTCAGGAAAATGAGCAGTAGTCTGAAGGGCTGAGCCACAGGCTAGAGCCTTCACAGATGATGTCCCATCAGTAGACTTTGGTGGTTCATCTCCTTCCTCCACAGCATCATTTCCTCTTTCCAAAGCTCAATTTCCATCAGACAAATACAAGCAATAATGCTTTCTTCCCTTCCAAATATGGTTTCAGAAATGCAAGCTACAGGCCTGACTCCATTGTTCTGCATAGGCAAAAGCCTGGTTTGCCATTGTGCTATTGTAGAGAGGTTAAAAGCGTGGGTAGAGTCCTTCACAAATCTTCGTTCGCGAAGCCTAGCCATGATGATGATGATGATGATGTCATGAATATTTCCCTTTAATTCATTTGGACCTGAAAGCTTATAATTGCCAGTTCTTCACAGAATTAAGAAAGAATGCCTGTAATGAAAAGGCAGTGTAAAAAAACAAATGTATTTGCTCCCATATTATTAATTTTCTCACTAAATTACTGAAGCATATTCAATTCAGATTAAGACAATGCTGATGGACTATAATATTAATAATAGCAGTATTTATTATTTCTGTTTATGTTGGACTAATTTTTATTTAATATATATGTATATATTTAGTGAGTAGTTCTTCTCAGAATCATCTCCTCAGCAGATTATTCTACTACACACTGGTTTAGGAGATAAAACCTGTCCAAACTTCTGTAAAGATCAGAGTGTCTTATCTTAAGTTGGATTACTACTCTTGCAGACTGAGACCAGATAAACAAAGCCCTTATATAACTTCAGGGCTGTTGTGATCAATTTGCCTGGTGCACGACTCTGGGGACAGTGTGGTCACTGTTTTACCATCTTGATTGCAATGATAAATCCATCATTATGTTCAGTGCGGTGGAAACAGCTCAGAGCCTTGCCATTTGTGGCAAATCTTTTCTATGGCAGGCTCATAGTAAATCAGTCTAACCTGAGCTGACAATGATTGATTCTGAACAAAATGTCATGAACAATCAAATCCACTGTTTTCTCCTTTTAAAATCGAATAGATTTAACCCTCTGAATCTAACTAAACTCCAACTAACAGAAAATGGGGAAGGATTGCTTGAGGTTTTTTTTTTTCCTCTGAATGATAATTCTGAAAAAAAAAAAGGGGAGATTTAATTCACATTTTAGAAATCTAAAGTATGTGGCAAACAATGTGCCTGTTATTTACAGTCATTGATCATTACTATCATTGAGAGTCAGATAAACACATATTTTAATACGCATCAGAGTGCATGTGTGGGGAGGAGACAGGAAGATTTATCCTCTCTCTGAGGCAGGTATTATTTTTTTTCTCCTGCTTGCTTAAATCCCTCCCATAATGGACTTGTGGTAATGATTGGAGTGTCTGAAACATTTTGTGACACAGACAGCATCAATATTATAATTCAGCGTTAGAGTCACCTAGTCGGCCTTTTGATTTATCTTGGTTTGGTTTTTGTAGGCTCACAAAAGCTGTTGGAAAGGACCCTGAACCTTTAGGGGTGAGCCCTAACACCCCTAAAGTTCTTCCAGAAATTTGTGTTGGTTAAAATGTAACATTTGACTGAATAGGGTTGAATCACATCCTATATTCCATTGACAGAAAATGTACAGAAAAGAATGGAAAACTGTTCTAACCCCAAAGCTGAATGTTCCAGTGTGGGAACTCATTTTACAGAAGAGCTTTACAACAAGTTTAAGACAGAGGTTATGTAGTTATAATTGTTAAATACTTTGTTATTCGTTTGTATATAATCGATTTAAGCTCTGTTAATGTTGTTATTCCTTATAAGGTCACAATCTCTCTCAGTTACCATGTATGTCCATGTTACCTTCCCCATTTCAAATTTGAAAAAAAGCCTCCCTCTCCTCTACCTATCCTCCCCAGGTTTGTAAACAAGTAACTCCCAGTTTTACCTTATTTGGTAGGCTCCGCTTTTCTTCCAGACCCTTCCACGGCCAACCTTATAAAAGCGGCCGTCGCCATGTAAATAAAGTTCACTCCCACCTGGTCCTTGGTGCTGTCTCTGCCTCAGAGCTCCTCAGGCCTGGAATGCATGCCGCAGCCCTTCGGCTAGCCGAGGCATAGCACCTGCTCTACCCAGGAGTGGACCTGCCTTTCTCTCCCACGGGCTGCGTCATTCCAGAGCTTGGAATTAATTTTATCAGTTACATTTTTTTTTTTGAAGGTGTATTTAGAAAACAATATGTTTTCATGATACCCCTTAAAGCAGCCAGGTTTGTCTGGAATAGATGCAGATCATAAAAAAGACACAAGCATATCTTCCTGCTTTACAATTTGTGACCAAAAAAAAAAAAAAAAAGTGGTGTTAAAGAAAAATAGCTTTGGCTTTTGTTCATACTGAATAGAAAATGAAAATTATATAGTCACTGAAATGATTACCTCATTTATTTGTTTATCAAGAATATTGGATGAAAGAAAGTAAAGGAATTGAAATTAAATGAATTGTAAGCATCTTTCAAATCTATTCTTTTTTCTAATATACAGAGATCAGACACTTTGGAGAGGCAATCAGCTTCGACGTGAGGTAGAGCAAACAGAAACATCTTCCAGCTGAGACAAAAGGCTTTGCAGAGTTCATGTGTTTGTGAGGAGATGTGAAAAGAATAGCTTAAATTGACTATCAGATATTTTTATACTGTTTTGAAGGAGTGGGAATCTTTCAAATTCAGTATGTGAATATCATGCTTGTGAAACTGAAACACAAGCAGAACTTGCTGTAGATGGGGTATTATTCTTGCACAGCCCTACTAATGCAACTGTGTCTGACCTGAATTAAAATCATTATTCCTATTCACATTTTTTTAATCAGAACTACTAGGGGAAAGGCAGCTCTGCTTCACAGAGGATTTAATTATATCATCAGGTTTTGATATTCAAAACTTAGTTTAGTTTTGATTCAGAACAAATCCTCAAAATTCTCAGTGACAGGAATAGTCCAAGGGTTCTTAATACAAAGGCAATCCACTCTGAGAGACTGAACCTGGGCTGCAGTTTCTGAAAGCTCTGGGATTTCTGGATTAGAGGCAATCTCCCTGCATGGCTGCCTCAGTGACACAAAGCTTCATAGTCTGGTCTCTTCAGTAAAACAAACCAATAGCCACGTATATGAGTTTTCAAAAAACTGGGGATGTTTGGAAGATGCCTGTCAGGCAAGCTTCTTCTACTTGATGTCTAAAATAACTGCTATTAATTTTAACTCTCTGTCTGCTTTTTCGTGACATTCCCAACTATAATTTTTTTTTCCCCCTGGATATTTTCCAATCAGCACTAATCACCCCATTATGGCTATGCCTACATTATCAATGCAGCACAAATAAGAATGGGTTTGTCAAATGAGGCAGCTGGTGCTGAGTTCCTCTGTCCACACTGTACAGAGTGTTCAGGGAGTTTTATTTGGACTGTCTGTACTTTGCCTGTGGACCATATTCTTCTGTTTCTTTTAATCCAAGAGTAGTCTCATTTCCAATTTCCTTTATGAGAACCAATGCTCCTAATCTGAATTAAAAACGGTAGGGTAAATATTCCACCTACAAAAAGTTGGAACATGACTTGTGGTCTCTCTGTCTGGGGATAGCCTCCATATCCTCCATCTTGGATGCTGTTGAATTCTGTACCTAGTACCAACTTTCAGAATGATGTGTGATACTTTGCCAGGTGGCAGTGAAGATTTGGCCTTCATCAGGAAGTTACTGTGAAGTAAATTCAAGTCGAAGACATACAACACAATTATTCTAGCATGGACCCCCTTACAGAGTCAATTAGTAGGCATTAACTAATCAAAGCTTTTTCTCCTTAAATTCCAGTTACAATGAACAAATCACAAGCACCAGTCACGGGGAATTAGGTGGAAATTTGCATGGAGAAACACTAATATAGAAAATTTTTTTATGGGAGGGGCAGACAGGAAAAGACACAAGGTAAGGAAAGTGACTCAAAACTGACTTTCAGTTGTTCATATAGGTTCTTGATATAATTTGAAGCCAAACTCCTAGTTTTTTCAGGTGAAGTTTTCCACGTGTTCCTATGTAAGCAGGTTTTTTGGAGATAATTTGAGCAGGTCACATGCTTCACATTGAGTTAAAAACCACACACTAACCTGTAATTGATCAGGATTAACAACCTGTTGCCAAAGGAGGCTAACACCTTGCAGAATTAAAACAGAACTTAAAATATTTGCAAATAACAGAAGTAGCAGCATAATAACAAATATTGAATCAGTCAGTAAGCAGTGAATTCAACAAAAACAGCACAACACTTTCTTAACTGACAAAATGCTTCTGAGACCAGGCTTCAGACAAACTCACCCCATTCAAGATTATGTAGCATTTTTCTGGAAGGCTTTTCACTGTATATTCTGAAATACCTGGTGCCAGCCTGGTGCCAAACATTATACCAGTAAAAAGCACACATATATTCATGAAATAATTTTGTATTTCTCTTCAAATATCAACATAACATTAACATTAAAAAAAAAAGTCTTTGATTGAACCCTGTAAATGTACACCTATACTAGCAATTTAAATAGGGTCAGGGCTAAGATCCATGGCCCATACAACAGTACCTGACTGTTCACCCTGCTAAACTGTTAACCCACCCTGGCCCAAATCTGGACAGGATGAAAAACAGACTCCTATTCAATGTTAGGGCAAGATCTGAGTCTGCCACAGGTGGAACTATTCCAGCAGTGGTTGTGAGATTAGGGGTATTTTATTGTGCAGTTCAAGTTGTGCTGTGTCACTAAGCTTCAGAGACAGAAAATATTGCCTTGAACATTTTATTAATTAAAGATTATAGGTATATGAATTACACTGAATCCTGTTTTTTTTTTTCTTTAGCAAATCTCAGCCGTAATTTTCTTAAATATATTACTCCCAGAATTGAAAAATCCATTGCTGGCATAATTCTATTTATATGAATAGTCCTATCTTGACAGGCATTGGCTTCAGTGCCTACATCTGTGCTACCAAAACATAAAAGTGCCTAGGCCCAGGGACTACCCCACAATTATCCATATGGTCAGATTGTAAGGACTGTTGTGAGGGGACTCTAAAATAGTCTTGGCTACCTAAAATTGTCAAACAATTTTTGGTTGTGTATAATTGAGTTTAGCCTCATGGATGTGAGTTAGGCTTTACTATTTCATTCAAAGTGATCACTGGGCCATTTTGCTTACTATTATACTAGTTGTCGATGGGTAGAGTCCTTCACAAATCTTCGTTCGCGAAGCCTAGCCATCATGATGATGATAGCCATGATATTAGTTTCGATGAGTACACTGGTAGCTACACTGTGACAGGACAGTGCTAAACTGACTCACGGCCATAGGGCGTAGGACTGACTGACTCTTAAGCAGACTGGCAATGGCTAAACTATGCAGTGGTTGTCCCCGGACCACCTCTGGCCTCCAGTGGTGCCTGTGCAGCCTTCAGACGTAATTACGATTTTATGTGCTTTTCTTTACAGAGTGTCAGAAACAACATTTCTGCGGTTTCAGCCAAACAGCACAAAATTTTTATTGCACAAAATAAAGATGACCTGTAGGACAGTGCATGACAGTGGCTATTTGAAGGTACCAAGGCTGTGGGGGCAGTACTGAAGAATGATGTTGGGCAGAGAGCAAAAAAACTGATGCAGTTTCACCCTCATTACCTTGGAGGAACAGTCTCTGGAGTCTGCAGTCAAAGACATCTTGGCTCCTTGGTGAGAGTTAGAACAATTAAGTGAAATAAATCACCAAGGGGAAAGACTGTCTTTTCTATCTTGTGGTCTTTTATTTAGCAGCATGGATTCACCCAGCATGGTTTCTATGGCTGAAATACGCATACGTGTTTTCAAGATTAGGAAAGCAGTGATTTATTATCTTTTCACATGCAATTGCCTGTAGGATGAACAAGAACAGCTGTTCAGTAGTGTAGAGCAGCAATGCACAGTAGTTTGCTGCAGGGTAGGAAAGGGAGGAATTCCATAATTTGATTTGGTACGGGAGCTTCTATCTGCAGAACACGAGTGGCCAAATGCAGGTTTATTCAGGAAATCTTTGCACTGTGAAAAGTGCTATTGTCTCCTAATTACTACCACAGATAGCCAAGTCCTTAATATTACATCTGTGCTGAAAGGCAGCATCCTCCAGAATCTCGCTGAGGCATTGTCTGTGTTCTGGCATGGATGATGCAACACCATCCCAGAATAACAGCACCCTCTTCTGATCAGTCTTGAGGTTCTTAGTTTTCCCACTATCCATCACTGTCAGCTCCCATTACTGCAGTTTCTGAGATCCATCAGGCTCCCAGCACAATGTAGTGCACCACAGAATACTATGGGAAATGAAACCACTACCAGAAAAATGTAGCTTCCTTTTTTTTACTGAATAAAGTGTAAAACAAGACACAAGTTCACATGCAAGCAGGAATTATATTCATGGAAGTGCAGAAGTGAAAGGATGGAGGTGATTCCTGAGTCATCTTGTGTATTCCCTTGAACATATAAATATTTTCCTTTACTCCCTCCTGCCTCAAAGTTATTCACCTTCACTTCAGCTGAACAAAAAAGGTCTGATTGTTGGCTGTGCTGCTATAAAAATATTGTTAGTTGGCAACATATACACACTTGCCTTGCAGAGGACATCACCCAGGGGTATATATTATATTAAAAATCAGCTGCAGGCTTAGGTAAACCTAGTATATATGGCATTTTAGGTGAGACTTCAAATCAGTGTCACCACATTGGCAACATCAAGCATTCAACAGTCAGTACATGTGAAAATTAAAGTTGCATGCACAAATCTGTCCTCCTTTAAGTTTTCTTCAGGTCTCTGAATTGCCTACAAGCAATTGCATGTGAAAAGATAAAAAATCATTTCCTGCCTTCTGCACCTTAGGGAGAAAAAACACTTCCTTTTTAATAAGATGATCAAACCTGAAGGTTTGAAATTTGCACTTGAGGTTATATATGCACAAGCCATCTCACCACATAGACAACACAGTAAAGTGTTCAAGAGTTATGTTAAGACTTGGCAGATCCTTTTGACAGAACAACATTGGTTCATCCTGGCTGCTCCACATTAGAGATCACTTTCCAGATTGTGCAACTTTTAGATGAGGCATAAGAAGTGAAAAAAGCACAGATTTAAGAGAAGCAACTTAAGGAAAAAAAAGGAAAACTTGAACTTACGCTCTTGTCATTATCAGCCCAATCTCCCTTCCATATGAACCCACAGTATTGTTTAAATGAGGAAAGAGCAGCTGGAAGGAAACCAGTTTTGCATGATCCCATCTGGAGCTTCATCCTTGTGGCATACTTAAACGAGATGCTAGGTTGGTGCATGGGCAGGACTGATAGGATGCTGACGGATTTTAGCAGACAGCCTCTAGCAAGCTCTACTGAGGAAAGCGCAGATGGGGAATAGTGATTTTTGGCAGCTAATGACTGAGACAAACCTGAATGGATTGGAGACATGAGGGTTTAAAAGGCATCTTCCTGACCCCAAGACTGTCCTCATGCCAAAACTCAAGCTCCTTTTAAAAAACAGAGAAACATTCAACTATTTGAAAACATCAAATACAAATAATTGAGTTTCTTTTTAACGTTAGAAAACATTATCCAGATTTTTATGCATGCCAAAGTCAGAGATAGATACCACTTCCCAAACAAAGAGTATGTGAAACCTTACTTTTCCTGACAAGTACCACAAATTTCCATAAGCAGCTCCATAGTATTTCAAGAACTTGATGCCTTCCCAGAAATAACAAACAATTCAAAAGCTAGACCTCATAGGGAGGAACCAATCTATTCTCACAATAGCTTGCAATGAGTCTTTATGAATCTCCTTTCACAATGCAAGGGCAGTGATTGCCAGGGAAAGAACTCATGTAAAAATGCAAGACTAACTGGTCAGAGAACAAGTACAGCTGCATATGCTGCTGAAAGGAGTATCCAAGGATTCTTTAGGACAGACTCCTATGTGAATACCAATTAAGCAAGTGAAAAGAGCTTCCAGACAGGCATATTTTTCCTTATTAATATTTTTTAGAACCATATGAGAAACTAGAGGTCATAAATGAGCCTGCCCTTACCCTAAAAAGATTAATACCCAAATAGACAGGAGGATAAAAGGAAGTATTATTAACTCTCTACTACAGAAGTGAAAAATGTCTGATTCTAAGAGATCCTGACAGCTACTGCTCCAGTTTAAATAGACATAACTTTTTAGATATTCAGCATTTCTACACCAGTTCTTAAGTGATTTTTTTTTCTCTGATATCTGAAGTCAAATACTTAAAACTAGTTTCCTGAATCCCTTATAAATACTTTAATCATGACACCATCCATTTACTCTTTAACGTTTTGCTTTTGGGCTTCTTGACATAACAGAAATCACTTTTACTTTAAAAACAAAATGCAGAAAGCAAAATCCATTTGTATAATTACAACTCTGATCTCCCTTCCTTCTCCCAGACATAATCCCCCCTAGAAAACTCTCACTTAATGGGCCATTCCAGTAAACCCTTCTAGCTCAAAGATTGCTATGTTTAATAGAAGCCTGTAAGTGTTGAAATAGCAAAACTTGCAGCAAGATTCCCTGAAAGCTTTGCAAACTAACAAGCTTAATGGATTTTTAATGGTCCCTTTACAGACTTCTGAAAGGGCAATGGAGGCAGTGGTGGTGTGAGGTTATGCTTGTGCATAATATTAAAAATATTTTGAATGCACCACAGCAGCATCAATACCCAGTAGGACTATGTTATCATGGAAACTTACATTAAGGAGTTTGTAACTGAATAGAATAGGTATTATATGCCTTTACCTTGTGTACAACTAACGCAATGCTTCTGAGTTCAACATGGTGCTCCTGTTACATTAAGCGTCCCCATATGATTGATTAGTAGATTAGAGCATAAAACAATTGTGGATATGATATCTAGGTCTAATATGATAAGAACTCCAAATCACATATTTGTGTGCAAATATGATGTTGAAAACTGTTGTGAGGTTAGTAAGAAACTATAGAATGAAAAGTTCTGGGTTCAGAAAACCTTCAGGCCATTCCCTTGGGTTCTGCAACTGGTCACCACAGAGAAGAGATCAGTGTCTCCTCTTCCCCTCACAAGGAAGTTGTAGCTGAAATGAGGTCTCCCCTCAGTCTCCTCTTCTCCAGACTGAACAGACCAAGTGACCTCAGACACTCCTCATACGGCTTCCCCTCAAGGCTGTTCACCATCTTCATTGCCCTCCTTTGGATGCTCTCTAATGACTTAATATCTTTCTTATATTGAGGTGCCCAAAACTGCCACAATATTCAAGGTGAGGCTGCCCCAGTGCAGAGCAGAGCGGGACAATCCCCTCCCTCGACTGGCTGGCGGTGCTTTGCCTGATGCCCCCCAGGACATGGTTGGGTCTCTTGGCTGCCAGGGCACATTTCAATATATCATTCTCTTGTTTTCAATCTCTATTTCACTGCTAAAACAATGGGCTAAATTTTTTCTCGTGGAAATTATGTAAATTCAGTATGGAATTATTTTCTTTACTTCACTAGGTTCATAGAGGTACCTAATGGCTGAATATGGTCCCTTGCGATGATGAAGACATCTAGGTTTAGGCGCATTATCACGCTGGCAAGCAAATAGAACAGATCCTTCCCTGGTTTGCAGCTCTAGTTTAGTGATTGTTCTAAGCAAAAGCTCCTAATCTAAACATCCACAGAATACCTGCAAAGAGATGATAACTTCCCTTCTGTTGCAGTATATCTTTAAAGACCAAAACTGTTGAATCAATAGTATCTTTCTTTTCCAAAGAAAAAGATATAATTTACAACACAGCTTTACTTTTGCTTTGCAAATGAACCATCAAAAATTCAATACTCCTCATTTTAGTGTTCAGATAAGATGGACTTAAGTTTAAAAAAAAAAAATCCTTTTTTTTGTGTTTGGAGGCTCTGTTTTGTACACTAGATTATCCATAACGAAAGCTAGCACCAAAAGATGCCTCCTATTACCTGGAAACATTTTCTACTTTGATTTGTATTTTAATTTGCATAAAATAGGTTGCATTAACTCTGACTACCTATCCACCTATAGGTGAAGTTCTAGATATGTTTCATAAGGAAGAAGGGCTTGCAGAGTTGCTCCATAGACTTGAATGTGCTCCTCTGTAGTGTTGCAGAGGATGAAAAGTGGATGCTGCATTCAATGTCTCCATTCAGTCTGATCAACCACATATAAACTAAGCCTCTGCCAAACAGTGTAGTAAAATCCATCTGTCTGCTGCAAGAAAATTCCGTAACAATGAATTTTACACATGCTACAGATGGCTGCAACTGAGTTTTTGTATTCCTGAACCTCAGGAAGGGAAACAGTCACCAGGCCCCTTTTTCCAACATAGTAAGTGCTTTTCATCAACTCTGACATTATCCTTCTAAAGTTACAGACATAACAAAGCCAAAGTTCCCTTCCTTATTCAAGTGGTCTTGATTCATTTTGTTATTACTCCTCCTTCCTTCCATTCCATGTGTTCTAACTACACTGTAACAAGTATGAGCTAAAATCCTGTGCTTTCAGAGTGTTAAGAATAATTAGATTTTATACTTACTGTCATAACTCTGTACGTCTGTGAGAGAAGACAGACATCTGTGTAATTATACTTTTTGTTCTCTTGAACAAAATTGCATACTCTATTTTTTGAACATCTTTACATAGTCATGCTACCAAGTTATCTTAGTTATGTTAGGCACGCATTTCTTTTCAGTTTGCCAGTCTAGAAGGTCTCAAAGTTCAATGACTGACTGAGTCATCTACAATGTAAGTTCCTCTGTCTGAACATATCACTCTCAGCTTCCATCAGCTCAGAGCCAGTCAATCCGTTGAACTTGGAACACATTTTCTCTAAAAACAGCCAATGATTTTTGACCTGCTGCATCTCAGCTTAAACTCCATGGACTGTATTGACTAGATCTGCACTGGCTATAGGGAGAATACGATGCAGTGGGTGTTTCCCACTCCCTCTCCTCCCCCAGCCTGGTGTTCTTTCATTGCATGGTGATGAAATAAAGTTGTTATGGTCTCAGTCTTACCTGCGTCCATCTGCAGATATTCAAAAACACAGAGCATCCATTTTGGATCAAACCAAAGGTCCACCTAGCCCAGAATTTTGTTTTCAGTAGTGATCAGAATGAGACGTCTGAGAAAAAATATAAGACAAAAAAGCAAGTGCATGTGATGCATGTCCATAGAATTCTGCCAAGGCTCAGTAATTTTCAGCTCAAAGATCTTCCTAATCAGAGGTGATTAAGAATCTGGAGGAATTCCTCTCCTATGAATTTCTCCAACTGTGCCTTGAATGTACATAAACTTTTAGCACCCTGTTGCAGGAATTTTCACTACATGTCTGCTTTCACTTGAAGACCACCTTGAATCTACCACTAATGTCCAACTCTCTTCAGCTTTATGCTGGATCTTCTCTATGCTGTTTTTAACCTTGCTAACCTCAGTCCAAGATCTCTCTCTATCCCCTCAACTCTCTCTTTTTCTGCTGTGGGCTGAATACCATACTTAATTATCTTCCAGCTTCATTAGTCAGCTCTTCAATGCTTTTTAACAACTGTGTTACAACTCTATGAACCTTGTAGAGTCTTGTGTGCAATTTTACAGAGGATAAACCAGACCACAAGCCAGATTTATAGAGGGACATGCCAGTATTTAGTGTTAGAATACATGATAATATTACTGATGTTGATAATCAACATTGTACAGTAGTTTATATGTCAGCATACATCTCTGTAAGTTCGCTATTCTACTCTTAATAATTCCTAGTATTCCAAACGGGTTTTGATCATTAAGAAGTGTAGAGATGATATTTTCAAAAGAAAGCCTGTTATAATACCAAGATTTCATTCCTGAGTGGCAACGATCAGCTCAGAGTCCCTCATTGCTCATGTAAAGATTAAATTATTTTTCCCGTGTGCATAACTTTTAAAATTTATATTTATTGGATTGTGTCTGCTGTATTAATGCCCAGATACTGAGTCTTGTTACATCTTTGTATCATTTTTTTCATTTTGCTCTCAGGCACATTAGTTCTATCCCTCAAGGATTTATGGTCCTGGTTGATTACACCAGAACATCACCTCAGTCATTGCAGAGACCTCAGAGCCATTAGTCATGTTTTCTTCAAAACGTCATATGTACAGCCACATCATCCCATCAAAACCACATTTCTTCTTCCTGTGAAACGCTGCAGGTTCTTAATACAATCCAAACTGCTGTGTGAAGAAGCTGTGAAACAAGCCTATGCCATGAACTGAAGATAAAGCTTCAGAGAATGCTTAATCACATCAAGCTTCATAAACCAGCATTGAGTTCAAAAACTGTAAACCCCATCTCTTGGTAGAGCAAAGGTCATAATAGCTGCTTAGGAACTAGGGCTTCCCTTGTCCTGCTCTCCATGTGCCTGATCCATTCACATCTGATGAAGGACAAGCTGCCCTTGTGCCAGATAAGGAGAGTATTTAGGAGCTCTCTAAAAGCCTAATCCTCCCTGATGGCATATTTACTTTTGAACTGCTTGCATAGTAGGTGAATTTGGATTTGGGGAAGAGTTTCAATTCATGTAATAGAACAACAGGCAGAGCCAGTGTCTCCCAGTGGGAAGGTTAACTATGAACTGTGCAAATTCATGTCGTTATATAGAGTGCACATGAAAGGCAGTATCTCTTTGGGTTTTTTCCCTACTATTAGGTACACTCATGTCAGTTCTTAAACTCATTAACTTCAGGACATTTAAGTTCTGCCAGTTTTCTTTCTGATCCTACTGAGAGTTTTTTATTTCTTATAAATTAACTCATCCTCAATTGCTTTGATCCCCTGAATTCCCAGTCAGTTCATTCCCTGATGAGACCAGAGGCTTAACTTGTTTCCACTTTAAAATGAGCACATAAGCACACACACATATACACACACAGTGTAAGTGTAACTTGTAACTTTTCCAGTTCATTATTTACCCATATATTTAGTTTTCATCTTCCCTTTGGGGAGTAAGTTCCCTAAAGTGCAAAGTTTTAATCATACAGCTTGTGGCTTTTTGCTCAGTGCCAAAAGCACTGTTTCTAATAGCATTTTGGCTCTGCTTGTGTATCCAAAGGTCTACTGCTGTGGGGGAAGGAAAAATGATTGCCTTCCAATAACACTGCCCAGCATAGCACATATCTTTGCAAACAGCAGAAAGGCTGCCCAGAACACAGCTGCCCCTCACTTCACCATGCACAGGGTGATAGGGTATAAATCTATGTCCCTTGTTCAACTTAGAATTAATAAATGATACCTTTACTTTTCAATTGATAGCTTAGATATTTTCTGCTGCAGTTTCATCTGTTCTTTCTTTGAAAAAATCATCTGAACTAAAGATGCTGCTGGCATCCTCTTTGTCCATGCTGTGCAAACTCTGCCTTCTACTTGCAAACTCTCACAAAGCAGAGTGTAATCTTTTGCAGCTCTTGCATCTTTTCAAAATCTTAGATGTTTCGCATCTCTGTATGACATATAGTGGGGATTCTGGCTTCGAACTCTGCATGATTTTTCAGCATTTTCTGTCTTTGATCTCATTTTTTCTTTTTCCACAGTATTTTGCATTCCCTTGCAGAACATCAGCACTGCTAGAGCCTTGTCTGTCCAACATAGAGTCAGGGGGAGCATATTTTTCTGGGTAAATACTAATTGATTTGTCAAGAGCCGGTTCTAAAACTTCCCAAGGTTTGTCTGTTTGTGCTCTTTGTTGTCTCTGGTCTCTTTTCAAGTGTATTAAATGTATCCCCACCAAAATGAAGAGGCTGGTTGTTCCACTCAGAAAAGTCAGAAGATACCTTGGCTTTTTTGCCCATTCTGACGTCATCATTCATGATGTCATTTTGATTTTCACACAAGTGTCAGTGCTCTTGTGAACTAATTTCTATAATTAGTTTCACAGCTGGTCACCTATACATGACTAAACCCAAAGTTACTGCTCCAGACTAGGCTATTCTCAGAAATAAAGTTAGCATATGGCTTTCACTCTATGTGTGTGTGTGTGTGAGGTGTTTATGTGTTGTACATCCACTTGACTTTTTGATCATAGAGTTATAGAATGGTCTGGGTTGGAAGGCAGCTTAAAGACCATGAAGTTTCAACCTCCCTGCTCTGGACAGGGACACCTCCCACTAGACCAGGTTTCTCAGAGCCCCACCCAACCTGGCCTGTTGTTTTTCTCTGATGGTGACATTCTTCTAACAGCATTTGAACCAGCCTTGTTCTCAGTTTCTTCTCTGCACCCTTGTAAGGGCACAAAGCACACAACATAATGCTGCAAAGGCGCTGCTCTGGTGAGCTCTGACATAACCTTTCCTTTTGTTCCTTTGAACTGAAACAGAGAGATAAACAGACCCCAGAAAGTAATGAGCGTCAGAGACACAAGAAAAGCAGAATGCTCCGAAAGACACCAATGTTGATTGCTGTGTGACATACAGATGGGGCTAGTTTTCTCTGGAGGGTGCTGGGACTGCTTGGGAGGACATGGGCAAGCCCACATCAGCTGGGGTTTTCTCCGTAGTGGTGTAGTTTCAAAACTCTGGGTTTTCTGCTCAGTGACCGAAAGGAAGAAAAAGTTATGCTTCATCACTGCCTGAATTTCAAGTGGCACTTTGTGGGAACAGCTTATCTGAAAGATTATGCAGCTATAACTCTGCATATTGTTTCTGGATATTTGAATTTTCATTTGTGAAGTTGGTAGTGCTGCAGTTTCAATGTGCAAAGCTGACTGGAAATTCTGTTATTACAGAAAATAGTTATTCAGTTTTCATGCCAATCTACTTCCCAGAGTAATACTGGAGCAATCCTTTTGAATAAGCAGAAGATTGTTTAGATTGAAACTGAATTTAATATTCACCTCAACTCTACAAGCACAACCTGTGAATTTGTCAGCAAAAGAAAAATTACTTTAATATTAGAAATGACTAATATCCAGAATCTTTAACTTCTAATGTTTCTTAGTGCTATACTATTTTTATGTATAGACCAAGGTCAAATTGTCTTTAATATAAAATTCATATTACTGTGTAGTATTAAAAAGAGGGAAAATCAAAAGGGGAATACCCAAGTCAATTTGTGATCATTGGTTTGTTTTCCCTAAAGTATGCACGTTTTCTGAAACCCTGACATTTTTTTAACCCATTCAGCAAAGAACAAAGTATTGAAATCCAAAAGTTCTTCTGGGATTGTATAAAGTTTTTCTGTCTCTCTCTAGTGTTGTGTGACTTTCCTGACCAAATGTAGATATCCCTATCTAAATTAGTCACACCAGCTTCTTCTAATAATCAATAGAGATAATTAAGTATTGCCGAGGTAAAATTCGTTTCATCCTAAAGGAAGTGTCTACATTTGGCCAAAAGAATTGTACCCTAAAAATATTTATGTCTCTCCATTGACCACAGGAGACACAGACAAAACTGCACACACGTAGCCATCTATATTATATCTTAGCTATATAAAGGCAGGTGCAACAAATCGACATTCAGGCTCTAATTTATCACACTGGACTTCACACACCACATAAATCACTAGATGGGGTAAAATGGACTGAGTGACTTTCTTTCAAGGCAAATACAGGAATTGAAGTGGGTTGCTAAATAGCTGTAACTCAATATTACAGTGACTTATTTCTCAAAGAGAATGTTGAAAACGACTAATCCATTAAGATAATTTTATATTTTTTATTTTGGCTTTTTGGCTTTAGACCAAATTCTAAACTTCTTCTCAGTGTCAGTAAAATACAGATATTGCAGCTTAGAAAATAATTCAAAAATTGAGCTGATTATGAAGCAAGAGTCTGTTTGCCTGAGGCACCAAAAGAGAATTTGCAGTCAGAACCTGTGGATCAGGAATGTATGATGCAAGACATACATGATAATAGCAGCTTGAATGATTCTAAGTAACACAATTTGTTTCTTATCTGAACCATACAGCACACGGTCAGCAAATATGTCTATGGGGTTTTTATGGTTTTTTATCACTGATATATTATTAAAGGTTCACAACTAGTCACAAAGGAATAAAAAGGTGCCCTTATAGCCTTGCTCCACAGACATTCTCTTCAGGCCACTGGAATAGAATTTACTTCTATCCTGAATAAATCAACATGTTTTGGAGGATGTATGGAAGACAGTTTAAATAGACATAACTGTTGTCAAAAGCCCTCTCCAGCATTCTTATCGCCCTAGTCAGTGCTTTTTCTGCAAATGATTGACTTGCAAAAAGACCAAGCAAGAACGTTCTTCAGTTCTGTTGTGGGATTTATGCTTCTAATCCCAGAGGTTCCCAATTATTATTGGGAATTACTAGCAATTACTATTTTAGTTGGGCAGTGAGAGTGACTTCTGACTAGGCTGGTGGTGGAACTGGTGATTTGTAATTGAATATTGATATCAGCTCAGGTGATTTGCAACTATTATGTAGAAGTGTAGGGAGTTCTGCAATTTGCTGTTTGTTTATGTCTGAAAGACTTCTTGAGCAAGACGAATGTCTCGTTCATGATAAAAAATTGGTTACTCAAAGGGCTATTACCCTATGAGGTTCATAAAAAAAAGAAAAAAATTCAGCTAACAACACAAGCTAGCCTGGCTGAAGACCAGAGAAAAGACAGTTCAGATGATCCTGGGAGGAGACCCAATGCTGCTCTGTTAATTTCCACTACAGAGAAGTCACAACTCAGAGAAACTGTCTTTTCTTTTTCCTCTTTTTCTTTTTTAATTCTTTTTTTTTCTTTTTCATTATCTCGACATTGAAAGATTTCTGGCATAGAATTTCTGAAGTAAAAACATAAAATTTAATATTTCTGTACTACATCTTATGCCAGCATCTATCACAAGAAAAATGCATATGTGGTAAAATCTCAGCAAGGTCATAAGTGGGATATCCATCCCAGTGAATCTGTTCAGGGAGCCCAGACAGGAGCAAAAGGAGACCAGGGCTGAGCTGAAATGGAGCCCTTGAAAGCACCAGCAGGGATTGGGGAAGCCCCAGGTGGGGCTGATTGGGGACCAGTAAAGCCCCCTGATGCACCTTCTCAATATTAACATAAGTGATATTTTTCATGAAAAAAGTAGTGAGAGCAGATATGTGATAGATCATGTGGTATCGATGTAAACATTTTTTAAACTTTAGTTTCCCTATATTTTGGAAATATCTACCACGCAAAACATGTGTTTTTTCTTGCACAGGATGCTCTTGATCTTTCTTGTAGTGGCATTAGTCAGACTAAAAATAGGAGATGCCCCTTCATATTGAGCCACTAAGTGAAACAAAGCAAGGTAGGCATGTCTGAGTGCTTTCAGCCAAGGGAAGGATTGGTTTTGACCTCTCTGAGATCTGCAGTGAACATCTGAGTGCAGAAGCAGGATTTCAGCATGCTCCATGAGCCAAACCAGAATACCTCCTAATGAACCATCCATTTTCAAAGCAAACACTGAATGGATGGAATTAAACTTGCACATTAATGCTTTCTAAAACTAGAAGTTTTTAACAGACTCAGTGATGCAGAAGAGTGCTCTACTGCTAGTAGTCAGAACATTTCTATATAGACTAATCTTTGAGAATAAAAGTAATAATATTCGATGTACCCAGGCTATTCATGTGCTCATTTTGCCTCCTCCCTTCACTACACGTTCTCTTTATAGAGAAACTATGCAAATATTTCTAAATGTATCAAATATATTATTTAAACTAACTAAAAATGAATTGTGTCCGAGAGCCCAAATTATGAACCTCCAGTTCAGATATGGTTCTCTCCTTGTTTTCAGCCTCAGGAGGAAATAAAAAATCTGAAAGTCCTTGGATTCACAAATCACCTGACTTTGGCTTAGAGTCTGCAACTCCTCATCTCCCACCTTTGATGCTGGAAAAAAAGACAGGTTTCCATTCAAAGCATATGAGAGAGGCTACAGGTTTTATCACTCTAATAATCAAGCTGAATCATAGTCAGAACTATTCCCATCAGGAAGTTAAATTGGAAGTTCAGATGCATTTCCTCAAATCTCTTTCAAATAAGAAACTAGATAATTTTTTATATATATACATACTATATATCTCCTCTGTTCTATACTATTTTCTTTTTCATGTGGACTGAAATCTGGTGTCAAGGCTAGGAACTAGACTATCTCCTCTACAAGGAATAACTAAGAGAACTGAGACTGTTGAGCCTAGAAAAGAGAAGGCTCAGGGGGATCTTATCAGAGTATGTAAATTTCTGAAAGGAATGTGTTGAGAGGCTGAGCCAGGCTCTTTTCCGTGGTGCCCATTGGCAGGAGAAGGACAATGAGCACAAATTTAAACATGGGAAAAAAAAGGTTCCCTCTGAACCTCAGGAAAACTTTTTGTCCTGTGAGGGTGACTAAGAAGTAGCACAGGTTGCCTGAAGAGATTGTGGAGTCACTCTCCTTGGAGATAGCTGACAGCCAGCTGGATGTGGCCATGGGTAACTGTCTCTGGGTGGTCCTTCTTGGGCAGAGAGGTTGGACCATATGACATCCAGATGTCCCTTCCAACCTCAATCCTCTGTGATTCTGTGTTTCAGTATTGCCATCAGTACCTCATGCATGTCACCTGTTCACTTCTCAAGTTTTTGAAACTTTCAACACATTTTCAGAGTGGGATAGAGCAAACAGAACTTCACTAAAAAAAAAGTTTTTCTCTTTCTTCTTTACTGAAGGAATAATTATTTGCTCTTGTTCCCCAAAGGGTGGGGAAAAGAAAAGAAGAAAAGGCGAAAAAATAAATTAAATTATCAAAAACTATTAAATACTAAAATTATTAATTTTTAAAAATAAAAATATTGAAAATAATAAAAAGCATTTCCTGGTATCTAGCACAAATTACATTTTCTATCTCACTCCCTCAAGACTTAGGAAATTAGTTTTTGTATCACAAACCCAGTAGACTTGGAGAACAACAGATCACTGCAACCTTTTGCATATTTTAGCACAGCTCCCACATGCCTCTCTTGCAGACCTCCTCCCTTTCTCATAACCCCATTCTTTCGTTTCCAGAATAAGCAAATCTAATTATTTAGAACATTTCCTCAGAGGTGATGCTTTCCAGCCTCTTCATTCTTGTGTGCCCCCTTTGGATTCTCTCCAATTTATCTTCATCTTTTTGAAATGGTCATGGTACCCTAGATGCATCCTCTCCTAGCACTAGATAGTGAGCAATAATTACCTGGTTGTCTTTCTTTAACATTAGTGTTCTTATATTGCTGAAGGAGATTTGCCCTTTCTGCAACATCTTATTGCTAATGTTGTATTCAGGTTTTGGTCCATTTTAGCTCCCTGATGCTTTTCTCCAGTGGTATTGCCTCATCAGCTACTCTTTATTTTGTATACGTATAATTGATTTCACAAGATATCACACATTATATTTTTGTTGAATCTTATTTTGCTGATTTTGAACCAATTATCTAGCTGGTAAGGTCAATATAAATGTTAATCCTGGGCTCCACTGACTTAAACCATTCTCACTTTGACATTAAGAAATTTCATAAGTATGATCATTTTCATTACCTAATTAATATTTATAAAAAATATTTAACACATTTATAAGCAGTGGCTTAATATAGAAGTATTTAAGCTAGACTTTGATTCTTTGTGTTGACATCTTATGCCGTAGCATTGAAATTTCTACTCAAATTGAATGGTCTCAGGGAACGTTTGGAACTCGATGAATTTCAAAAATATTAAAACATTTTATTAACACTTATCCTAGAAGCAGTAGTAATCATCTAAAAACCTAAAGATGGAGCATGGAGAAGGAAACATGGACACAGTTTTTACCATATAGTCAAAAATATAATCTGTGACCCAGGTAGCATTTTATACTTAAGTACAAAAGTTCAAAGGTTCATGAATTGTATTCACTGTGCCTAACAGGTGAATAACAGGCCTAATAGATGAGTAATAGGCCTTTTTAATAAAGCCTTTTACTAAAGGCTTCCCATATATTTAATGGGGAAGATAAGTGTCTCTGAAGTCCTCTAAAAGGATATCCAGTCCTAGGTTAGCTACCTATGTTGGACATTTAGATTCCATCTTTATATGATTTTCAAAAAAGAAAACCAATTTCATATCTCTTCCTTTAGAAAATCATGTCTTCACTTATACCTGTATTCTGTTTGGAGAGGACTGAACTGATAGATCGAATTACACAATAAATGTAGCTGGTAAGAAATTGATACAATTCAGAAAAAAAAAATGTTCAAAAGCAATCTTTTCAAATAGTATATGTTGTGGAGAGTGGATTTAAGACTCTCAGGTAGACCCCATATCATATTTGCATTGAAACTGAAGCCTGTCCGCAGCAGAGAGACCAGAAACAGAAAAAAAGGACACAAAATGACACAAGAACATGCCTTCACATGAGCATCACACTAACATGACTAGACTGTTTTCACTCCCAACCTAACAAAATCCCATTTTGTTATGCATATTTACCAGCTTCGGATCCACGTACCTTAGTTGTCTTTGCACCATGCTCAAATCACATGCGTCCTAAAAATGTAGTAGTGGGAGGATGAATGAATTGTATTTCCTTAGCTGTGACTTGTATCATTTGGGAGTCAAGATCAAGATTTCTGAGGATGAAATTTCCTTGAGATGGGAAAGAAGTACCTGTTATATTGAAAGACAGCTCTTCTTTGTATCCTAGAATGGGAGGAAGGAAAGGACAATTTAAAATACCTGCTGATATTATTGGGTTTGGGGTTTTTTTGTTGTAGTTTTTTCTAGAAAGCTCTGTGAAATTATTATTTTGATCTTCAACATCTGTATCACAGGACTGAAGGTCATAATTGTGACATGCATGCAACCACAGTGCAACAAATGAAAAATCAGAAACGATCATGGATTTTGAGGCTGTGTCTTTATTTTTAAATAAAATCAAACTACCCCCTAGTTTTAAGACCAGAGTCTGCATAGATACAGCTGAATGCATGACAGGGAGATGATTCAAAATAGCCATTGTTTCCCCAGGGGCAAGTGCTGCCTGACCAACCCAGTGGTATTCTATTATGGAGTGACTGCATCAGTGGACAAGGGAAGGACTGAAGATGTCATTTATCTGGACATCTATAAAGCCTTTCACATAGTCCCCTACAATATCCTTCTCTCTAAATTGGAGAGTGATGGATTTGATGGGTAGATTATCCCGTGGATGAGGAATTGGGTGGATGGTATCATCCAGAGAAGTAGTCAATGGCTCAACGTCCACATGATCATCATTAAAAAGTGGTGTCCTTTAAGGGTCTGTGTTGGGACCAGTACTATTTTATGTCTTCCTCAATGACACAGAAAGTGTGATCAAGTGCACCCTCAGAAAATTTGCAGACAACAAGTTGAATGGTGTGGCTGACACACCTGAGAGATAGGATGTCATCCAGAGGGACAAGGTCGAGAAGTGGGCCCATAGGAACCTCATCAGGTTCAACAAAGTCAACTGAAGGTTGCTGGATTTAAGTCAAGGCAACACCAAGCTGGGAGATGAGCAGACTGACAGCAGCCCTGCAGAGAAGGACTTGAGGGTGCTGGTGGAGGAAAAGCTGGACATGACCAGGCAATGTACACTAGCAGTCCAGAAAGCCACCTGTATCCTGGACTGCATCAAAAAGAGCATGGCCAGCAGGTCGAGGATCAAGAAAGATAATTCTCCCCTTCTTCACAGCTTTCATGAGACCCCACCTGGAGTACTGCATCCAGCTCTGACACTCCAGCATAAGAATGATGTGGATCTGCTAGAGAAAGTCCAGAGCAGTGTCATGAAAATGATCACAGGACTAGAAGATCTTCCTCTGTGAAGACAGGCTGAGAACTGGGGCTGTTCCCTCTGGAGAAGAGAAGGCTCCGGGGAGACCTTGCTGCAACCCTTCAATACTTAAAGGGGATTTGGAAGAAAGACAGGAACAAACTTTTTAGTAGAGCCTGATGCAATAGGAAAGGGGGTAAAGGGTTAAAACTAAAAGAGAATAGATTTAAAGTTGATATAAAAGTAGATATAAAGAAGAAATTTTTTATTGTCATGGTGGAAGAGGTTGCTCAGAAAGGTGGTGGATGCCACATTTCTGGAAACATTCAAGGTCATACTGGGTGGGGCTCCAAGCAACCTGATCTAGTTGAAGATTTCCCTGCTCATTGCAGGGGATGTGGATTAGATGACCTTTAAAGATCCCTTTCAGTCCAAACTTTTCTATCATTCCTTTCCATTTGGGTCCTACCGGGGCATTTTTAGCACAGCATGTTTTGAGCAAAATTAGAAAAACAGAGTCTTTCATACATTCTTCATATGTGGTTATTATCTTGTAAAGTACAGAAAAGAATGGGTCAGGAGCAGAAGTCTGAGCATCATTTAAACCCTTAGTTACAGGTTGAGTCAGATTCCTGTCCCTAAAGCATTACTTTCCTGATCATAGTTTGAAAGGTGCTGTATAATAGAACTTAGCTGAGGTCATTGCTATCCACTTTCAGAGCAGTGTGATTGACACTGGCATTGTAAGCTTTCTTTAATTACAAGATTGCAGTCTCAGAGAACAAGCCCTTACCCTTAGCAAAAGAAAAATATGATTAGTTAATTCCACAGGAGAAACCAGGCTAGAATGCAAGGGAGCATGAAGAGAGGCTACAGAATTGGTCTACACAGGGAAAATAAGACATATTGAGAATGAATTAGGTGTCAGATACAAGAGAGAGAAAAAAAGAACAGAGATGGTTTTGAAACTTCAGACATCCCTGTGTCCAGCTTACTTCATCCCTAGCTTTTGGAAACTTAAGGATCAAATTTGATGTCAATAAAAGTCTATTATCACCCTGTCAACCTGCATTAGCACTATTGGATCTTATGTACATGTTGTATATGAGCAGATAATTCTGTAAATAGAGATTTCCATCCCTTGTTTTCCAGACCCACAGGAAAAGCCTTCCCCAGTTGTGGTCACTGAGGCATATTTCACGTGTGTGCTATAGGTTTGCTTTATTGTCCTCCAGTGGTGCATGGCAGGGCTGCCCAGCACCACCCTCAGGAAGCGTCAAACATATGCTTCTCAAACCCGATATTTCCTTTTTCCATTTCTTAATCAACTTTTTCACTTCCCACATGCCTTCTTTTCTCCATTCATGTCACTCCCAAACAGTTTTACTTCTTCTGTACAGTCAGTTTAACCTCAAACCAGGACAAATTCAGAAACCTAATCATCTACCTGCAGCCCAGAAAATGGGCTGTATTTTTGTGGACTATGCTAACATTGAGATGAACATCAAAGCATAAAAAAAATCTTTTGCAAACTGTAGGTGTTACAATCTCAAATTCAGCAGAACACGTATGTTTACTTTGTGTGGTGCTGCACCATGTTAAAGACTCCTTGAACATGAATGACTTAATGGCAGAGGGCAGCAGCCTCCAAAGCTGGTCATTTGGGTCCTGAAAACCTCAGTACAATTTTATATCTGTGATAATTAGTTTTGCTTCACAGAGGCCACGTTGTTTTCAGTCCCCCCAGCTAGACCAGTCATCTCTGGGACTATATATATTCCACGCACTGAAAGATGTGTTTCTAATACAAAACAGATGAAGATGTCATGAAGGGCAAACCAAAATTAAACCAGATATTTCCTTGAGAATCTTAGAATAAATGCATCCAGGTTGTTATAAGCTTTATGATGTGGAGGAAGAAAAGGAAGAGAAAGAGGAAAATTACCATTGAATTTAGTAGCATAAATCCCAAATCCAAATTGTGTTTTAAAATTTTAACAGATATACATGAATCTACTAAGACCATTTAAGAACATGGTTGGTCATAACAGCATTAGTTCTTCTCATGTTTAAGGTCAAACATATTTAAATTGTAATACAGTGTTTTATGTCAAAGTGAGGACAGCCTGTTTCTTATGTAAACCTAAATAATTGGATGGATTCAAATGTGGAATCACAAATCAAATGAAGAATTGTCTCCCTATCCCACATCCAGTCATATCAGGGGCATTTCTGCTATAGTTAGGTCTTCTCTGTGTGGGTAAAAGTTGCAAACTGAGCCCTAATACAGATTTGAAAGAGATGGGAAAAAGGGCAATTGGTTTCAAAATTGTTTGTTTTAATAAGAAAACCCAAACAAACAAAAACAAATAAACAAATACCAAATAAAAAAAGAAAAGGAAAAAAAATGGAAAAAACAACCTTCTAAGCCTGTGTAAGTATAGGTGAAAGTGATTTATTATCAAGTAAGCTGTCTCTACAAGATCATTAGTTCCAGATGGCATGACATTAACTGCATGTAAATGTGTATAGGAACTACTCCATTAGTCATAATGAACCAATCAGAAGGTGTTCAAAAGTAAATAAATAAAAGTCCACAAGAATGTGATTCCTCATAGCTCCCAAAAGAAATAGTCTAAAAAGAAGTAAAAAGAGATCTGCCCTTTTCAGTGAGGTTCTTGAAAACTATATTATATATGGTTAGAATTTATATACTTGGAAATAATATCAAGTGGTCACTTTTGACCTTAAATTCTTTGTCTGTGACAAACATTTAAAACTACATTACTTGTCAGGTTCATTTGGAATAGAGCCTCTCAAATGACTTAGGGGAGAGAAAATCATTGACCATTAATCTCAGAAAAAATATTTTTAGTCATCACATTGCACATGCAAAAATACCCTGCTCCTAATTGGGAAGGTCTCATTCATGGTTTCTAATCAATACACACAAATGAGAAGAGGTTTTGAGAACAAAGGCAAGGCTATACATACCTGACACAAACCCAAGGATTCTTATAAAATAAAGAAATTAACAGTTTGGGAAAGCAGAAACTGAGGAGATTGAAGAAATAAGATAGACAACTGTTTTTTTGGGGGTTTTTTTGTACCTGACAGGGGGTAAATCTCAGCTGAAAACTCAGCTACCAATATTGGTATCAACAAAGATACATGTTTTATCATCCTAATTTTTGCATCAGCTTCTAAGCAGGACTGTTGAGTTGCACAACCTTAGGCTGAAAAACGATTGCACTTTTTCATTTGATGGGTATGAATGAAACCTCCCAAACTGGCAAAAGGGATCCATTTAAAGAAAATAACACAAGAAGTATCCATATAAAAAAAAACTGTTCAAAAGCAGCCCAACCCACAGCTTTTTAATATTGCAGAGTTTATGGGAGGGAGAATTATAGCATCTGGCTCAAGATCTTGTGTACCACCTTTGCTCAGCCCAAAGCATATTAAAACAGCTGAGTTATAAACCCCACAGATGGAAATGGGGGTTGCAGCAACGATAGTCTTTTAAATACAGCCAAGTTGCTTTGGCTACCCCACATATCATAAATTGCTGAAGCACTCAAGTACTTAACTAGTTACAGTATGTGAAATTGGGTTTAATTTGACAACGCTGTAGCTCAGCATTGTTTGCCTTGCAATTATATACATTGATTAGACTTTGAACATAATGAGCTCTTGCCTGAAGGGGGTCTGACAACAAAAGCAATATTTTAGGAACTCTAGACTGTAGTGTTATAAAGTGAAAATTTCACTTGAATACAGTCTCAAAACAGGCTGTTTTAATAAGTTAATATTCAAAAGTCCTGTGGCTAGAAGGTGCAAGGTTTCTTTATAACTCCTGGTTCCATATAAGTAATGCAAATGTTATTTTTATTCTACATGCACATTAAACACATAATCCTCGTTCCTGCTAAAACAACCCAGGTAGTAAACACTCCAAATGTATCTTGGGTTAATATGCACAAGATGGAAATTAAGTTACACTATAGCATACATTACAATAAAAACTAGCGAAGTGTGTAATTACTGTTACTCTGCTGTATGTTGCAGTATATATCGCTCAGTGTAGCCACAGCGGTAACCATCTTAGTGTCACTGTCTTAATTATAGCAGTTTTATTGTTATTATTATTGTCAGTCTTTAAGCTTTTACTAAATCCGAAGCTCAAATCCAGCAAAGCACAGAAGCATGTGTTTCATTTTAAGCAGGTGTGTAGTCCCACAGAAGCTAGTAGAATTACAAAAACTTTAAAAATACACTTTTTGGAATGAATGGGATTAGTTACACATCTCAAATTAATGATAGGCACACCAGGGATTGGTATTACCTTCAACAGAAATATTAATTCACTGAAGATTCTAAGCCTGGGCTTTTTGTTGACTACAGGTGATTTAATTTCCATCGACCCAGTCCTAACAAGTCATCTACAGTCTCCATGTCTCCAGCGTCTTTTGAGCAGGGCTGAAAAAGAAATATACCCAGTGCTAACAACTGGAGAATCCAAATATGATGCCCTTTAGGTGTAGTATGCCTAACAGCCTCTCTCTATTGTTTATTTTAGCTATCTCTGCTAAATTTGTTTTGCTGTTGCTGCTGCCCTTCTCCATATTCCTGACAAACACCATGTATTTGTTCATTCCCAATGTTTTTACCTAACTGAATTCAGATCAGTGTGTCTCTGCCAAGATCTGGGGTCATGGTGGTAGGATTCATATTAGATAGAGCATTAGAACCCCAATGGATATAAGTACCTGAGTTTAAAATTTCAGACACCAGCAATCTTTCTGCTGCTGCCTAACTCTAGTGGTTCCAAATGTCCCCAAGTCTTCTATCCTTATAATAATGTATTCTGTCTGTAAATAACTTGAAATCAATATGAATCACAGCACATAGTACAGCTTGCAGATATCTTACCAGAAAATTCTATAGTTTTGTTCAAATAGCTATTATTTTATTTGTCTAACAGGATACACAAGGTCTTCTCATGTTACTGAAAAAATCCTTTAAGAATACAGTGTTTTTTCAATTTTTGTTTACCCTACTCATTGGCGTGATGACACCCACACCCCAGGGAGCCCCCCTGCCTGGATGTTTGGTACTAGGACCAGGCAGCACTGCCTAAGAACTAATTTAAGTTGTAACTAGGACTGATTATAGGAAAGGAAGCCTTTCCTTTGTCCTTGCCCCTCACTGCCTAGTGAATTAAGAAATAACTGTGGTGCCCAGAGGAAATTAAAGCTTTTCTCAAAGAACAGTGCCTAAGAGAAATATTTGCATGCTCTCTAAAGGTGGGTTTTTTTTGGAGGAGAGAGAATAACATCGACCCTATTCTCTGAATGAACAAGGTGAAATTCTAGCTTGACAGATTAAGTTTTCAACACTCCTTTTTAGTATTTCATGGAATCACGGAATTATTTAGTTTGGCAGGGACCTTAAATATCATCTAGTTCCAACCCCCATGCCAAGCCCCACCCAATCTGCCTTTGGACACTTTCAGGAATGGGGCAGCCACAACTTCTCTGGGCAACCTGTGAGGCAATTCAGTGCCTCACCACCCTCACAGCAAAGAGTTTCTTCTTAATATCTAATGTAAATCTGCTCGCTTTCAGTTTGAATACATTCCCCCCTCGTCCTGTCATTAAATAACTTTGCAAATAATCTCTCTCCATCTTTCTTACAGGCTCCCTTCAGGTACTAGAAGGCCACAATTAGGTCATCCTGAAGCCTTCTCTTTTCCAGACTGAACAATCCCAATTCTTTCAGCCTTTCCTCATGGGGGAGGTGCTCCAACTCTCTAATAATCTTGATGACCCTCCTCTGGACTTACTCCAACAGGTCAATGACCTTCCTGTGCTGGGACCCCATAGATGGACAGAGCACTGCAAATGGGGTCTCACCAGAGCAGAGCAGAGGGAAAGAATCACCTCCCTCAACCTTCTGGCCACACTTCTGATGCAGCCCAGGACACAGCTGGCTTTCTGGGCTGTGAGTGTGCATTGATGGGTCATGTCCAGCCTCTCATCCACTAGCACTCCCAAGTCCTTCTCAGCAGGGCTGCCCTCAATCTGTTCATCCCCCAGTCTGGATTGATACCGGGATTGCCCAAATCCAGCTGCAGCACCTTGCACTTGATCATGATTGATCATGAGATTCCCATGGGACCACTTCTTTAGCTTGTCCAGGTCCCTCTCAAGGGCATCCCATCCTTCAGTTGTGGCAACAGAACCACTCAGCTTGGTGACATCTGTAAATTTGCTGAGTGTGCACTCAGTCCCTTTGTCTATGTCATTAGTGCAGATATCAAATAACACTGGTCCCAGTACAGACCCCTTAAGGACAGCACATGCCACTGACGTCCATCAGGACTCTGAGCTGTTGGCCACTACCTTCTGGATGTGACTGTCCAACCAATTCCCTATTCACTTAACAGTCCACTCATCAAATCCATCTCTTTCTAACTGAGAGAGAAGTGTGTTGTGGGGGACCATGTCAAAGGAGCTACAGAAGTCCAATAAATGACATCTGTAACATTTCCCTCGTCCGCTGATGCAGTCACTCCAACACAGAATGCCACTTCTTTTGTCAGGTAGGAAGCTGTGCTGGTTGTATCAAATCACGTTCCTCTCCATGAGTCTTATATCTTTTTATCCTGATTCCCATTAATTTTTCCTCTGTTGATATTATCATCATATAAATATAATGATTAAGATGAATTTATATCTTTTGTTAAGATTTTATATTATGAATATACTCTTAACCACTTAATAGCTATGTAACTGCTGACTGCTTAATAAGAACTGAGACTACACCACTTGACTTCAAAGTAGAACACATTTGTTATTATAAATATGATTATATTGGTATAGTATCTGTATCAAAATTTGCTGCATAGAGAACAAATGCTGGAAACATCAATCACACATGCTCTTTTCTTGCAAGTGTACTAGAGTAGCCCAGGAAGAGGAGGTGGATTGTATAAACAGTGTAAGTAGTTTTTTAATTTCATTTTACAGATATTTATTTTGTGAATAATATATAACATTCACAAAAGGAAAGTAGCGATTCAAAAACTCAACTGACTATAAACTCGGCCTATTTTATTACAGAATCAAAATTATCTGATGCTTCTCTTGAAATTGGATACACAGTCATAGCATCCTCAGATCTAAAGCTAAGTATAAAGTCTCTTATAATGTCGCTGGGATAGAGAAAGAGTCTTTTTGGGGGAAAAAAGTAATGAATTTTCTTGCCAAGAGAAGCCAGGGAACTGACAGCTTTGCAAAGGTTAGATGGCATGTAGCTAAAAGAAAGGGGGTGTATTCTTATAATGCACCAAGCAGTGTAAGAAATAGACCAGTTCACCTAAGAAGAGAATGAGTCATTTAAAAATGTGAGTGGCAGCTCATTCCATGAGGACAAGGAACTGAAAGTTCACAGGAATAATATGTGAATAAGAGTCTGTTAGCTATTAGGAAAAACAAAATGTCATCCTCCACATAGAATTCTCCAACACAAATTGAAAGGCGAATGGTTATTTCAAGAAAAGCTCTACGAAAAGCTTTGGGCCCAGCCTTTCAAATGCTGGCTGTTTGAAAAGAGGAATATTTTCAAATGATTGCCAGCAGAATAGCTACATTTTCATTACAGGCACCAGTGTGGGAAGGTCCATAATTATTATTTCAGAGGTTGATTTCTTGTGGTAGAAATTGTGAGCAAGATTCTCAGCACTGTAAATTGACATAACTTGAACTTCTGCATTGGCTGTGTATTTTTTAACTGCATTGCCTCAGTAAGATGGTAGTTTTTCTCCTATTTCAGAAAAAGCTACCTATAAATGAAATGGAGGAGGGTTCTTAAGCAAGTAAAATTGCCAAGTACTGTATCCCCTCTGAGTCAAACAGCAACAATCCAGAGAGTCAGATAACTTAGACAGTTAAGAGTGGGATTTGCAGAAAGCACTGAGATAAGTGGGGAAACATCAGGGCTAGCAAGGATAAAACTAATGAAAAAGAAAGATAGGGCCTACACCTGTTCTCTAGAAGGTGTTCTTATAGAATTGAGTTTTTTCCATGAATAGCACATTCTCTGCATAAGGGATTATGAACTCGGGTGAATAATTTTGCCAAAAATTAGGGATTTTTATAAGTAAAAATATTTTACTTACATCTATTCTCAATTAAATGTTTAAATTTCAGAATGTCACAACATTTCATTTTGACATTTTTAATGAAACTTTGTAAACTTTTCTTCTTAAAATGACAGTTTTGTTGAAGAAAATTAGAAATTTTAAAAGGCAACAGAAAAATTGAACAAGATAATTCTGAAACCGAGTTTCTCTCCTTTTTTTTTTTAACTTTGCTTGCCAAAAGAAGTTTGTGTTATTTTGATCTAATTGAAATTTTGAACTGAATATTTTTATTTATCTAGTTTAAGTAAAACTTTCTTGACTTTCTGTGGATATCTAACTACTGAAGCAATTTGAAAATACATTAGTTGTGGGTGGACATGGCAGCATTTTTCATCTGAAGTCATTAAGTTATTGTGTAAAATACTAAATTGACAATCAGAAGACCTGTTTCATGTAGATGTTTTTTACTAGATAGAAAAGCCTTTAAGAAGATACTGTCACCTACCAGAGAATAACAATAGCTTCTGATCCAAGCATTTCGTCCAAATGAGGAAACAGAAATAAGTTTTCTATGATATAGGTGAAAACACTGGTCAGGAAGTTATTTGATCTAGTAGAGCAAAGCTGTTTCAAAACCATCCTATCTTCATTTTTTGTTTCTGGCCTCCTGATCCTGAGGTTGTGGAATTTGCACCACTAAAAGCTCCAGAAGGAGAATGACAGACAGGAAATCAGAGGCAAGATAGGTCTCTGAAGAGTCTGCTGGTCCTTAAAATTTGAGGTGCATTCTATGACAGAACATCTGCTGTAAACTCTGTACCTTTGGTAAACACTAATTCCAGAATTTATCCAGCTGAGGTGTCAAGGCTGGATTAAGAAGCTTAAGTAATGGGATTCATTGCAATTAATTTCAGACATGCATATGGTAACTGAATTTCAACAAGTCATTCTCAGACCTTTTTATTGTCAACATAGAGAAAGAGGTTCCTCCATAGGATAGTTAATCTTACCTGTTTTATCTACATTTCCTAGGATCAATTAGCTTGTACATTGGAGCTATTTCTTCCCCCGTGGTTACAGGGATAGTCTACGGTGACTAGCTCAGACTTTAGGTTTTAGGTATCTAAACTGAGTTTTATTCACACCCAAAATGATAGGCAAGAAATGAAGGAGTGGTAGAAGTGCTGAAATCCTATGGACTGCTTCTAAACAGATCTGTGAAGATGTGGCACAGTACAAGAAATTTGATTCTTTCCTTTCTTATCAAGATGAGGGATCTGTCAGAGAGAGTATGTAGAAATCAAACTACAGGGGAGGTGTTTGAGCTTGCCTGTGTTGTGTACCACTCTTGTCTCTGAATATTTCAAATGCAAAGTACTTAGATATATATCTTTATGTATCTAGCCCTGGCCAGCTAGAGAAACCATCCACCTGCATGATGTTCTTACATTCTTTGTTAGACACACAGAGAGCATTAAGCCCCTGAATGCACGTTCAGGTAAGTTGTTTTTTCTCACCCATGCTACTCTGTTTTCCTTCTGGGAGGGTCAAACTCAAGGTTTTACCCAAGCTCAGGACTCCTTGCACCATCTGGTAAATACTGATATTTAAATCTGGTTATGCTGTTGTTTTCTTTTTTTTTTTTTAATTTGCTAATATGTAATGTTATAGTTTATTGAATGTTTCAGAGGTTAACTTTTTCATGTACGGTCTTAATTTGCATATGTAGTGACTTGTATGTACTCCAGAGCCTCACTTTCAGTCTCTCAACTTTGCAGGATTAATATTCTCTTCTGGAAAATGAGGTTAGAAATACTAGTAATCTTGACATACCTCACCTGTAAATGAACATGCAGTATAAATGTTAAATTGCCTTATTACTCCAAGTTCTTAACAGACACCAACCCTGTGTCTGATACCATCAGACTTATTTTCAGCTTCAACAGTTTCCCTGCATTTCCAAGGCAACAGGAATTTTGGCTCGGAAGTGTAGATTTTTCAAGGCCTGTCACTCCATAGCTCTGAGATTAAGGTTTGAAAATCCTCATATAGTGGAAAACTTAGATTTTCCAGCAGGTATAGTCCAGTAGTCAGCTCATGATTTGAGGATAGTGATGGAGGTGCAACATCTGCAAGAAAAGGCATCAGAAACTTCCTCTATACAGAAATCTTTAGCAATTAAACATGGAGATGCACATTTGCATCTCTGACCTAACACACTGTGGTGGGTTTGAGACTCAGTGTAGTCAACTGTGACAGCTATAGTAAGAGTTAAGTGTTTTTTTCCAAGCCTTTCCATAATGGCTCTGTGATAGCGAATCATTTTATAGAGAGAAAAAAAATGTCACCAGCCACTCACTAGATCATATGCTGTGTGGCATGTGAATTACTTGGACTATGTCCTGCCTGCCAGAAGAATGGCAACCTGACACTTTCAGAAGGAGCATCTTATGCAAAACATCATATTCAAGGGTTACTTTGAGTAAAATGAAATACTGGAGATCATTTGGCTTTCATTGCTTATCATTTAGTCACTAACGTGAAGTATGTCAGCACATTGTCACCTGGCATTTTATGCAGAAGAGCACATAAAAAGAGTGGTTATAATAGAATAAAGAGCAGTTCAGAGCAAACAATTCTACTGTCACTTTGCATAATGCAGGAAGAGCAAGGATTGTTTGTTCAGTAAGAAAAGTGCCTTTTTCAGGGTGCTTTGAGGTCTCTGAAAGCCACTGAAACAAAATACAGTCTTTCCACTTTTTTTTTTTTTTTTGTCTTTTTTTGGTATAAGATCAAGCTGGAGGAAAAAGGAGATGTTACACAGTCATAGGAATGTACTGCATATGTATATGGTGAGTCAGTGGATAAATGATACCTGAAGAACAACAAGACCAAGTTTTGGCATATGCTAGGTAGACCTGATTGCTGTTCACATCTCAAGAAAAGGTATGCTTCTGGACAAAAAAATTGGCTAAAATACGGCCATCTTATGTATATGGAAACTGAGCATTGTGAATGGGGTTAACCTCCCTAATTTCACCACTGACAGCTGCAGACATAACTATCTGAACTAATCAAGCTGGTCTTCTTTTCTAAGCAGTGGAGGGAAATGAGCACATCCAGAATAATGACGGGGTAACCTATCTTTCCAGTGTTGAATACTTACTCTATAAGAGCAGATTAGTGACTGCTTCAGGTATGGAAATAAATTATACAAATGGAACTTCCTAGCTATCCACAAATGCCTAATACCACAAATTTCTACATCCGAACCAAATATGTGCATGATAAGATTGATTATCTTTATTAATAAACCTCTGCATTTTTCTTGAAAATCTGAGATCTTTTTCTAGGTGTTTTCAAATTCAACTTCCAGACACAGACTCCTTATCTAAAACGTTTCTTTATATACAAATTTTTCATGGAAGGAATCACTGAATTCAGCCATTTTTTTTCCAACCTCAGGCATGATACACAGGTTTGCCAGATGATATTTTCAAAATGAAATTGCAAAGATAGTCCATTAAATAAACAGTCTCATTTGAAGTGGTGGTAGGTACTCAAAGCTACTATTGCTATTAATAGTTGTTACGGGTATTTTGTATGTTTATCTAGCTCACTTTTCTATCAGTGTTGATCTCCAAGAGCCGATATCAAAATAATTAGTGAATTGGGGTGCAACTATCTTCAGATGTGTAGCTAATGATGACTCGAAGAGACCACACTTCGAGTGATGGGTAAAAATTTTATTTCTCTCCCTTGGACCTTAGAAAATATTTACAGCAGCAAGAGTTTTATTGTGGCATTCACAGTAACAGCTGAAGGATGTAAGTATTTGGTTGTATGAAATTATTTATGACCGCACATGAGCAGGGCTTATGGTTTTGCATCTCTTCTGAGTAGTACAGGCATGGCAGCAGTAGAATACCTGTACATCTTTAAAAACAGCATAATATGACAGCAGTCATTGCAATTTGAAGTGAAAGCAGCAGTACATTAACATGTCTGGCAGCTGCTTTGTGTAATGTCAGTTATATTATTCCAGGTAAGAGGAGGAAAATGTTCACTACAGAAAGCAGGGAAGTGCTTGAATTCTGTGATACAGTGGACTAGTGAAAGAAATGTGATAGGAAGCAATATTTCCTTTCTTCAAGCTGTTTACATTTGGAATTCAAGCCCATTGAGGATTGCTTCTAACTCCCAGTTCATAATCAGTGCCAAATTTTACATTCACATTTTTCCTGTGGGTGAAACTTCGCATGCAATAGTTTTGAGTGAATCATTTGAAAACTAAACTTTTTAAAGTATCATTTTTCTAGCCTTCAGCAGAATCACGTCATGCCCTCCATCTTTAAGTAGAAATTTGAAATCCATGTACAAACTATTTTTGTCATTAAATGATCCTTTTTTTCCTAACAATGGACTACAGTGAATATGAACAATTTACTCAAAGGGCTACTTTTTCATGTCAGAGGTGACAGAGACAAAATTCTCTTTGCTATGGAAAATATAGTCGAGACTATTTTACTAGATAGATTTTGCCTTTTAAGCTCCAGCTCAGAATCTATAAATGAGACATGTCACTTTTTTCCCTCTCTCATTTAATAAAAAGTTACAGTTTGGTTCAAAAGTGTCATTTTAATATTTCCACCTACTCTTGTTCAGTTCGGCTGCTATGGAAGAAGGGAAAGGTGTTGTGCATTCCTAAATAGGCACTGGTGAGCAGATGGACTCTAGCTAAAAAATTCTGGGTGAGAGAAATCAGAAGTGTTTCATTTCCATGTCTGCTCTATTGGCAATGCAAACTCTGGTTCTGCTCAGACATTCAGATTCCAAGAGGCATGGAATGGGAGAATGGAGATCTCAGAAGTTTTTGTGAAGTTTCAGAAACACAGTGAAAAATATGATGTGAAAATGGGAAAGTGTGAAAAAAAAAAAAAGAAGCAGAGAGTAAAATCTCAAGAGCGTAATTTTGCAATTAGAAATCTGACTTCACATGGAAACTCACTGCCTGCTTACTATCAGTATACTCCTAAATTTCAAAAAAAAAAGCTATCAAGATAATGAAATGTTCCAGGTCTAAAGCTGACATTGTGTTTCAGCATGTTTAACCAAATCTATTCCCTGTGTGTCATTTCTTCCTCCCTACACACCATCATCCTTGCAAGATGTTCTCACTTGGTAATTGGCAGAAGAGTAGTAAAAGACTTTAATAATTATTTGTGGTAGATTATTGTCTAAAGACCAGATCAGATTCTAATTGTGCTGAGGATGTAGAAACAAAAGAGAGAGACAACCAATGACTAAACCAACTTGTTGGGTTAAGGGACTGTGAGGTTTCTATAGAGCAGGAAGTATATGGCAAACCTTTGCCTTTCCCAGCAAGGAAATATTACTCTGGGCCCCTTGCAAATTAAGGTCAGTCATAAACTTTACCCAGAAGCAACACACAAGGTTACTGAATCTAATCCAGAAAGTCATACATTTTGTTCTATCCCTATTCCAGTGCCTTCACAACTACATACACAAAAAGGATATTTTGTCTCCTGAGCTGGGCTTCACGAGGCCAAATTGTAAGTCAATGAAGAGGAAATGAGACAATTTTTTTCCTTCCCCTACTTAAATATGTCTCATGAATCAGAGATGAAGTTGGTTCCTCTGTGATTGAGATTATGGGGCCTGATTAGTTCACACCTAGAGAGAATATCTATCATGTGGAACAGGTTAGTGAGAACAGAGAAGGAATTTCTCGTGACTCAGCACTGAATTTGTGGTGGTCAAGAGTGCACTGATGGGGATGCATCTGTCAGTGGTGCCCAGTTGGCAGTTCAGCTCCAGGTAGAGCCATGCAGACCGTCCTCCATAAGGCCTATAGGAATTAGTCAATAGTATTTCCTAAATTTATGGATCAAAGCAGACAACATTATCAAGCAGTGTTTTTATCAGAGACTTTGAGGAGAAGAATAAAGGCCTAACTTTGATCACAGGAAATTAAAGTCACATGCTAGGCAATACGTGTGACCTGCTTTCTCCTAGATCCATGTTCATAACCTGAGATAGAGATTTCTCACCATGCCTCCTTTATTGTTAGATAATATAGATTTCCCATCTTAAAAATATTGCTATCAAGTATCTCATAATGCCTGTGCCATAGCAAGCTGTTAGTGTGATTTACTGTGACAGGAGACGATGGGTATTTTATTGTTTGACCCCTTCTGCTCTGGCAATGTAGGCTTGTTCTGATTTTTTTTCTTTTTTTTATAGGAGCTGTTTTATTTAATCTTACAGCAGCTGATATTGAATCTTCACATCATTTTTTCCCTTACCAAGGTATGCTCTTAGAGTAAATAGTATAATGAAAATCCAGGATTTCACAGAAAGAAACCCATTTAAGCAACTCTGCACTCTGATATCTCAGAAAAGATGTATCTAAAAATATATACATTGCAAGCAGTTCAAGGAAACACCTCTTTCCTTAACATGTTAATTAATAGCGGATCCCCGTAATTAAACCCATTAAGTTTATTGAGAGATATTCAAATTGACTAAATGGGACTAAAAAGTCCAATGTTACAACCGCTGAGTGACTGTCATAGTTACCATGCTGAAAACCAGACATATGGGAAGGCACAAGAATTTCTGGTTATTTGAGGTTAGCGTAGTAGATTTGCAAGGAAGGAGGGAGGGCGATAACCATTATCTTGCTCCTTACCTTGTAAGCATGAATTACTGCAGTGTGAGCTAAAAGCTGAACTATACAAAGTTGAACCATGAAATTGTCACCATAAGAGGTTCTAGGAATCAGGCACAGAACTTTAAACATTCATTAGCAGCATTAACAATACGTCTGGAGGAACAGAGACCAAGCCCAATGTCAGTGCTTGAATTAAATGTACAATTAATGATTCCTTTTCAACATTTGCTTAAATTTGGGGCCTCTAGCCTAGTAAGTCTAGGATTCTCCATTAAGCTGACTGGTTATTCCAAACATTTTGAATCCAGGCTTAGAAACTTGGCGACTTATACAACATACATATGAATGCCAAAGCCAGAGTCCTTAAACAGTGGCTCTCTGAAAGCAGCAAGAACTGCTTGTGCATGAAGGAAATCTAAGTGATCATCAGCTGCACTTAAATAAGCTTCCAGGAAATAGGTGGTTTCAAAACTCTTCATCAAAAAACAACTCAAGGCAGCCTGTATTAATCGCTGAGACAAATTATCTGCTGTACCCCGGAGACTGCACTCTGCACCATCACAGCCAATGTGACAAAGGTAAGTTTTAAGATGGGATATGAAGGAGAACAACAAAGCCTCCTTGTTCATTAAGCTCTTTTCCCAAGCTAAAGAGGTAGGCAGGGACTGTTTCTTTTAAATCTAGGAAGTAGATGTGAGCAGCTACCAGAAGAGCTGACCCCTTGGCACCAAACAGGTAGCGAGAGAAGAGGTAAGCCAAGTAGGCTCTCTACAGTATTAGTTTATTACTTGATTGAATGCTTGCAACTATTTTTGGGACTATTAGAGAGGAAATGCAAAAACTGGTCGGACAGGTTCAGAATAAGAACAAGGAGGCCTATACCGGGAGTAGCATTATGACTTTTAATAGTATTCTAAATTTTTGCACCTTTCGAAGAGGCATTTTCACAATGAATACCTTTTTTTTTTCTTTTTTTCAGGCTGAACCTGATGGGGCTGCCGCAGTCCAAGGCTTTTGAAGAAAACTTGATGTATTGGATCAGATTCTTCCCCATAGTCCCATTTCTCTGTGAAGGTGGAAAAAACACTAAACCAATAAACAGCTCAGACTATTCCCTGAGTAGATTTCCCATATTCATCATCTGATATGCATGGATCTGTCAAGTGAAGGTTCAGCTGCTATCTTCTTTCTTCTGGTCTTCTTGTCTCACTTTTAATCATGTCTTGTGTTCAATCTGAATTAACTTAGGATTCTCAGTTTTCAGACTTTCAGCTCAACAGAAAACATTAATAAATGGAAGAATTAATTCCAACACAGAGTAGATCAATCAAATCCTCAACTTGGGAGCTACTTACACACTACTATGTCACTTTGTCTTTTTCTCCTGGGTCAAAAAGACTGGGACTATAGTAATAATCAAGAAAAGAAAAATTAGTCAAGAACCCCAGTCAAGGGGTTCAAGACAAGACAGGTGCTGCAATTTTGTTCACAAACAGAAAGTGTTGAGCTCTGCTCTGTAGTCTCTGGTGGTGACGAAGAGGGAGGGTAAGAAGAAAGGTTGGTTTTAGCTGATTAATATATTCTCTGGTTGTGAGACAGCTGATCTCTGAGAAGATAGTTTCATAAAGAAGGAAAACAAAGTGTACTTCTTGATTAACTTTCTTTATAGAAGGGAACATATTGCAGGGAAGGAGGACATGCTGCAGAGCAGAGGAAGTATCCCTCTCCCTTCTTACATACTCCCTCCCATCCAACATACAGCAGACCTCAGAGGCAGACAACCAGAACAATTCACGCGATCCTGGTCAAAATGTAACATGCCATCATTGTCCCCTGGTTTGTTTCATTTGCTCCTGTAAATATAGTCTGAAAGAGTCAGAGTTCGTTGGTTCTGGGTGGAAATATCTTGAAGTGCCAAGGCAGTCACGTACAACCTGCACCTGACCTTGCTGCAGTTGCATCATTCCGCAAACAGATTGCTTGGGATGTTTGCTGCTTGCCTGGGGCAAAAAGGTGCTGTGGTAGCAACAATAAATGGCTGGTGCTGTTCCCTCAACCACACATGTCCATTGCCCCTGGTATGATGATACACCTTTCGGGTGTTGGAGATAATTTAGTATGATTTTTTTCCTCCAGAACTCATGTTTCAGTGTAAGATAGAAACTTTTTGCTGATAAATGAAAGTATGTTAAAACCACAAAACTGTTTCAAAGCCATTTCAGACCTCCCAGTTGGTGTAACCTGAATACCCAAAGCCAAGTTTGCTAGGTAGGAAATTAGGGATATTTTTGCCTTTCTAAAGAATCACGTACATCTAAAGCACAATTACATTCAAAGTACAATAATGTAGAAAACAAGATCTGAAATAGATATCCTTACTATTATGCCTTCTTTTTAATTTACTTGTTAAACTAAGATATTAAACCTTGATAAGTAAATTATTTTTGTATTATTTCTAGGGGTATTATATATTTGTCCATAGAAGATAAAGTTACTAAAGCTGTCTTTAGCACTTGAGAAAATATTGAAATATATTTTCATTTTAAGGATTTTGTGGCATCCTTACAAATACATCACTAGTGTTTCATATTTTCTTTACAGAATGTATTATAACACAGCAACTCCATCTTTACAGCTCAAGAAAGGCAACTGGAACTAGTTCCTCTTGGATCTCATCAGTGTCCTTGTTGGTGTCCCTCCAAGGAGGTCTTTGTGGAAGAGTGAAAACCCTCAGCCCTCTGGGGCCCGCACACGTGTTACCACTGCATTTTTTGTTCCTTCTGGCCCAAGAAAAAAAAACATTTTAAGCATTAAAAATATTTTAAGCCACAAACCTTGCAAAATTGGAAACCCATGTGCCAAACTGTCTTGAAATGAAAGCTTGACTGACTTTTATTGGAACCTGTAGAGCACTGGATACAAACAGGAACAGAATTTATCTTCTGATATGATGGAAATCATTTTTCTAAAGCTTCTGGAATTTCTCCAACTCTGCTCCCATTGCTATCAGGACAACTTTTCCTATATAATCTTTTTTAAAGATGAAGATTGGAACTCATATCAAAGACTTCTTTGAAAGGCTCAGTGTATATTTTAATGGTTTGGTTTATATTTTTAATTATATTGATAAATTTTGACTCAAAGTTGTTTGAAGAACTACTCAAGAACTGAACAATTTTTCAGAAAACTTATCTTTGTGTACCTCAGTAATTAAAGAATTTTCCTTAATTCTTCTGAAAGATTTTAGAAACGGAAAGCTTAGCAACATCCCTAGTTCAACAACCATCGCTTAAATCGTCAGACAAGCCCCGACTTTATTGTCATCATCATATTTTGACTAACTCTAATTAGGTAATATGGTTTTCAATGTACAACCTGGTGCTGGTGTCTTGCAGGATAGGTTAGTATGTTTGCTTTGGAATTGGGATTCCTGGGAGAGGGGCAGCCTCATCCCCAAGGAGTTCTCACTCATACTGTTCATTGTGCTGTCAGGTGCCCTAAGAGCAGATCACAAAGCACCACGTCATGGTTCATCACTTTTCCTGTTGAAATTCTGAGCGTCAATCTTTAAAGGAAAAAAGCATCATAGTGAGCCCAGGTGGATGTGATCTATTTTTTAATTGTTCATAGAGAAATTCTCTAGTCTAAATTTTAAAAATAGGAAAGGGTCTAGATCCCTATATTTTAGATTTATGCCCAAAATGTTATCTTTTATTGTATATGTCAGTGAAAACTCAGTTACTTATCTTAACTTTGTGGTTATACAGTCGAACTAGAAACAAGACCTTTCACTTTCCAGATGTCTTTCCCTGCCTTTGATTGTAAGGACGTTGCTCTGACAAGTGCCCATCCTTAGATGGTGATGGAGAAGCAGAGTCTCCACTTGGCTTGGGTAGATTCATCATATATTTGGTCATTTATTATATAGATATCACTGCCTATCATAAGAAAGAGATATTTTTGAAGAATCACTTATTACAAGACAACCTACCAGTCCTCCAGTTCAGCCTAGTAATTTATCATCTTCGTAGTTAAAAATCTATTTACACGTTATTTCTCATTTGAAATGCTCTTTACCTTCTGGTTGGTGGCTTTTTGCTATGCCTGTCTCCACACAGAAGAAGAGTCCTTTTAAACTAGGTGATGGCAGAGTGAGACACAAACATCAGACAATTTTGACTACCACCCTTGTCCTTAACTGCAGAACTACGGGCTCCCTATGAGAAAATACAAAAAATAGATCATTCATTGAGATTCCCAGATTAGCTGAGCATATAGCATTCTGTATTAAAAATGGCTGTGACATGGTGGATTATGGGTGTGCTGCCTTACGTCACATCAAAGCTATTATAAAACTAACCTGTCATCTTGTAAATGACAAAAGATTTCTTTTTCAAAAAAAAAAGAAAAAGAACAGAGGAAAGACATTATTTCATATTCACTCTGTCAATTTGGATAGTCTGCTTAAGTGCTGCCTTTTAAAAATAAAATATAATGCTGCAAAAAATGAGCATTTCATGCATATTATTATCATATTTATTTTTATATTCAGCTACTCCTACAGTATAACTCGGTGTGGTAAATAGTTCATGTTAATTACTAAAAATCCATTAAATTTTAAGTCTGATAGCAGATGCAAACATCATTTCAAATGTTCTCATTGTGTTGCCTACATTATTCATGAACTCTTATTAGAATGTAGACTCAAAGCGGGCATTTGGGGTGTGAGGCACGCTCTCCAGATTTTTGTGTATTCCTGAAAAAGTGGAATACACACCTTCAGAGCCTCAGCACCAAATCGTATTCAAGGTTTATCGTGACCTGCACTAGAGAGTGAGAGGTCTGGTAGTGTCCCACTGCAGGAGATGCTGGAGCTGCGCAGGCACCTGAGAAGGTCCAGGCAGTCCACAGACAGCAGATAGTCCAGGCAGTCCCTCCCAGAGCCAGAGATGGGATGCCTGAACAAATGGCCAGGAGGGATCTCAGGTTCCCGTCCCCAGTACCAAATCTATTGCAGGTTTTTATTCATTGACTCGTTTGGAATCCATCTCCCTCTTGCTTCACTTTCACTAGACCTATGAACAACAGGATTTCACCGTCATGTGGCACCTGAACTGGAAGAGGATTGTACTGACCCAGCCCTACCTCTACCACAAAGTGAGCTCAGGCACCATCCATCTACAGATGGTGCTCTTGTCATTGTAGCATTTGTCAGCTCTGGGTGTTGGTTCCAAATGGCACCGCGTGTGCTGTGCTGTATCTGCAACAGGTCTTGGATGCTCTCGGGTATTTAAAATGGCACCCACCAGATATCTCTGCCCAAGCACCTGAATAATTTTCTACATATATGACATTTAGCCATTAAAATCACAAGTAGATATTTTTAGTTCTTTTTATAGATTAAATCACAGGCTGCTTCATCCCACTTGTGGGATGATATGTAGTGTCCTTGGGAAATGACTTCTTTCTCTGTTCACTGTAAGACAGGTTTAGAGTAACTAATGTTAGACAACCAACATTTATACTACTAAAAGCGGGCAGGAGACCTTAGGTCAACCCATCACAATAATTTGATAAAAATTCAATGGTCTATTAATAGTATCCTGAGTCCCCCAAAAAAATTTTCTTACTGTGGTTAAATACATTTTTCTTTCCTTTTCACCTTTATGTTCTCTCTCTTTATTATGTATAACAAGATTTCCATAGTTCTCCAAGATTTTCGGATACTGGAAGTATTAACAATTGTGAAGTACTCTGTAACTGCAGAAATGGGAACTTGTAAGTACCTCATCTAGTCACTTCTTCAAGTATAGCTCTACTTTAAGAACAGACCTTTGTACCCTACTCAGCTTTTCTGTAGCAAAGCCCATCAGATCTGACAATCTGGTGGGTTTGTACTCATATTCAAAACTCCATTTTCTGAGTTTAGTGTCTTGCAGGTAAATGGATACATGGTGGGCAAAGCACAGACAGTCAGCATATTTCAGTGTTCTTTATACATATTTAAAAAGCTTTTATATAATACTTTGGCTATTTCTAACTTTTTTTGCTTTAATTCCCTATTCTATCCTGTAATATTTTGTCTGTCTTATTCTCTGATCTTCCACTTTGATAGGAATAGAAAACCTTTGGGAAAATGATCTAACATCTCTTTTTTTTTTTCCTTCGTCTTTTTTCTCCAGTATACTTGTTTAGTTGTATTCTTGCCATCTTATTTAATATCTTTTGTGTATTACAACAATGACATGATTTTTTCTTTTCTTAGCAAAAAAAAAGCACAAGACCAGATTTATTTTCAACTTTAACCCTTCACTTTACTGAAGAAGGAGATAAAAACATTAACAAACAGTCTTAATCCAGGTAGAAGAGAAATTGGCTTAACGGAACATCCCCTTTTTCTTTCTACAGGCTTCGTGAAAGTCTGTATAAATGCTTTGAGGCAGTTTCTTCAGTCCCTATTACTGTCATCACATACAATAGTGTCTTGCACAGTCCTAGGGAGCCTGGGAAGAATAGCTGAAGGGAAGGAAAATGTATCACGAGAGCTGGAGATCTTACAAACATGGCTAAGAAAGGGGGGCTTTTGCCCAGAAGAACTTCCGCTTTGTCAAACACCAGCCCAGATTACATCCACACTGATAAGGGCTGATGTCACTGGCACTTAGTCCAGGTGTGTTTCTTATGCATAGTTCTAAGTCCTTGTAATGTTCTTGAGTATTTTAATCACAAAATATCGAAGATTTTCAATGTATGCCTAAATTAAACTCAGTAAGGGTGATAAGTTTAAACTCTTTCACACAGATGATTGAAGTCCAGTAGAGTTTCTTGACATTTATTTGTTCAAAAAAGATTTGAATAAATTAAAAGGGAGGAAAATCTGCTTAATGCAATAATGTTTAATAAAAGGTTCTCTTTCTTCCATTGACAAGGGTTATTTCATATCTACTAATAAGCTATTTCCTGAGGACTCAGAAAATCTTTTCTCCTTCTGAGATCAAATCACACTTGAGATATATTCTAGTGTAAATATTTTACCATGTTTAATCTGTCAAAATAGAATGTATTGCTGTCATTCTTATTCATCCTGCACATTGGTTTGTCCTTTCTCTCATTATGCTTATATTGGACTAAATGATTTACATTGCTGTCTGCTTTATTGCACTGTAGAGAAGAGCATCACTGAGTCAGAACATACCTCGCAATATAATAAAACTATTCTCCATACATATAGCCACTTTTGTACTGGTACTGTGATAATCTTTCTGGAAAGGACAGATTTTAGTGTCTGCATTACTGGGTCTGTTATGTTCATTTAAACTGTCAGCCAAAGTTATTATTTTGAAACTTTAAAGTTTAAAAACTTTTAAGTATTGAATCTCATCTCAGATCTTATTAATTATAACAATGTTATTTTTCCGTGTTTTAATAATCCTTATAGATGATCACTAGCAGTAAATAGGATGTTTTCTTACAATCAAAATGATCTGCAAAAGAGAATCTGAAGTTTAAAAAATTGTACCTTTAATTGCAGGTATAACACCACAAAGATGAGCATTTAAAGAAGTTAGTACTTTAAAAATATATCAAGAATCAGTGATTCCGGGATATTTTAGAGGAAATATTAATTAATGTTCTAAAACATGAGGGGAAAAAACAAAAAAACCACACTGGACTTCAGTGTTGGAGGCAATGTATACCTGAAACAAGCTGCATGAACAAAGTAAATATAAAAGATGTTTAATATTTGTAGTTAACCCTTTGTGCTATGGTTTAGTATCATGCAGTATAATATATATGTGCACATATATTTGGATTAAAAAGTAATGTAGCATACAATTTTGGTGGCATAATATTATGGCAAATCAAAAATTTAAAGTTTTCAACATTTCATCCACAAAATGGTGAACTTCCTCATCTCTGTCCTTACAGAATGCAGATATCTATCTTCTCATGTGAGTAAGATTTTTTATTTTACCTATCTTTCATTTTTTATTGCCAATTGCTACTGCTGCTAGACTGTAATCTTAGGATAGCATACTTAGGATATCTAACATACGAAACCTTATATGTGTCATCTTTAGTATGCAATATGAAGATTTAATGAGGAATGAGTTCTATTGCAAAAATAGTAATATAAAATCTTCAGATTTTAACAACTGTTCCAGGACAATTTTCAATAAGGTAACAAGGTATCTGGTCATGTGAAAAAATGACTGACAGAGTAATAATGGACTGAATGAATTGTAAACACAGTCCAAACTTCAACTTGAGGCTTTTTCCCGTGTTCCATTCCCTTATTTTTGTTTTGTTAGGTTTTTTATGTTATATGCTATTACATATTTTGGCTATTTAAAATACCAAACATTAAAAAGAAAAAAACACCAAAAACTTATTCAATGGGATGCAAGAAATCTATTCTTATATTTTCAGGAATAGTGATATGGAAAATACTTGTAGAAACAATTAAACATTGTGATAGTTTAAACATTAAATGTTAACAGTGGAGTAAAAGTGGACCCTCAGCAAATTGGGTTATTGTGCAAAACTGGGAGAAGTGGCTGTTATTCCAGAGGGTCCTGCTGCCTCTCAGCAATCATGCCATAGCACAGGTTTCCCAAAGAGGCTATGGAGTCATCCTCCTTGGAGGCATTCAAATGCTGTCCTGGGACACGGGCTCTGGGCGGCCCTGCTTGAGTGGGAGGGTTGGACCCAGGTGTTCCCCAAGGTCCCCTCCAACCTCGGCCGTTCTGTCATCCTGCGATCTTTTTCCAAAACCTTTCTCTTCTTGTTCTCTTCAGTAAACAAGTTACACAATGGCTACCAATTAGGCCGAAAAAGAAAATTATTTTCACTCTGAGTATACGAAAGTCTTATGCTGTAACTACGAAGCCCATGGAAGTATCTGCAGCTTGCCTTGAAAGTCTCCCTAAAGCTGATATTAAGAATGGTTATTCCCTTAATCAAGCATTGCTGCTTAGGTTCTGCTTTGCAGTTTACATCAAGCACCAAAAACTAACACAATGTCAGTTCAGTACTTTTCCCCTTCTAAAGGAATATACCTTCCAAAAAGGCGTATTTCACTTGGAAAGAGTTCTGATTAAAAAACCTGAGAAAATATTTTGCATAAACTCCATGTGAAATGAAATATTTTGTTTTAGTAAATCATTATTCAATTTATTTTCAGTGTTCCAAAGGCTTCAAACCATGTTTTAGTTAGTGTTCAAGGCAAACTGACCAGTCCTCCATTTTTTTTTTATTTGACCGCCAAACTAAAAAGTACATTTGGCCAGTATTATTAAAATAAAAAGTTGTATATATGCTTAGACTCAAGTGTTGCTAAATAGCTGAAATTGCGTGAAAATTCTTCACAAACATAAAGAAAATATTAAAAATCGATGTGTTATCTTCTTTCCAGTTTCCTAAAATCAACCAGTTTTTCATATTTATACCAAATTACTTCTGTGCTGGTCATCCCTCACCTGCAGTGATGGGGTTGATTTACATAAAATTGATCATATTTGGTCATTTAAAAACTGAACTGAGAATATTACCTTTCTGTTTTGTATGCCTCCGTGTTTATTTGCAGTGGGGCTGAGATCTAACTCTTCACTCTTGAGGGAAAATTTATCCCATCCGTCACTGGTTCTCCACAACAGATGAGACAGACAGAAAAATTCCAACAGTTCTGATTTTTGTTTGGCTACACATGGCAGCTCCTGTAACTTTTTCAGGTACAGATGTCTATACTAAAGTTGTTCAGAGATAGTGGAGATTAATCCCACTGATAAGTGTGTGGGATGTATTCACCTTTCATGTATAAAAAATATGTGGGTTTTATTGCTATAGCAAATACACTGCAGTTTCTTAAAATATCCTTTGAGGATCCTAAAAAAATCTGTAATCACACCAAGAATGACTATGTCACAGCCAGACAAAATCAAGTATGAAAAAAGTACCATTCTTCTGACAACTTTATAGAACATTATGGCACTTTAAAAGCAGCAGAAGAACTTTTTTCAAGCAAGTTTTTAACCCATGATGCATCCATCTATCACTTAACAATGGTTTCATTTATTTTATAAGGTTGGGTTTAGGTCTGACTGTTTATCCATACCAGTCAAAGCAATCCTATTGTGGCAAGATGCATGTTATTTGTACAAGATTAGCACCTGCTGATGCATCTTTTTCCTCTAAAATGGAAAAACCACATGTGTAATTTTAAAAGCAGTCGTGTAGCTTTTGTTTTGTTTCTCTTGGTGTAAATTATTCTGTCTCAATCACCTCTGGGAAAAAAAAAATCATTCTTGAGTTCTTTTCAACTTAAAACTTTTTTTCTAAAGTTTTTTGTACTATCTAGAGACAATTAGCGACTTTGTCAAAGCAGGTATAATTATGTATATAAAAAAAGTACTACTAAATGATGGAATACCTATAGATTAATTACAAACAGGAAAACTGAAAAAGCAGATTCATTGTTTGGTATAAATTGTCAAAGTATCCATAACTTTGGTGGAACTATGCGGCCTTAGGCCTTAAAGAATGTAGCACTAAAGGTTTTTTCCTTCATGTAAGATTGCACAAACTTTGTTCTAATTCTGCTTTAGCATATGTGCTGTTTACTCTAGGTAAGTATCTAAAATTAAGTATTAAAATAACATAGAAACTGTGGGTTTTCATCCATTCTGAAAATCAGGTCACTGTAAGAGGTTCTGCAGGTTTATTTCTTTACTGAGCTGAAGTCTGTTTACTCCGGAGGTATTTGTCTTTTTAAATACCTACCCGCCACTTAAACCATGTCTAAAGACTTGATCTTGTACAACTTTGTTAGATTGATAATTCTGAAAATGTTCCTGCAAAATGCTAAAGGACAATCAACATGGCACACTTCCAACATTAAATTCCGTCTAGATGCCTTTAATTAATTCATCAATCAATGGTGGGAAAACCTGGTCCTGTTACCTTGATTCTCAGATTCTAATCAAAGGCTAATTAGCATTAAAAAGATCAACAAACTCTCTAGAATATACACCAAGAGTCATCCTCCTGGGTGTAAGGGGAAGGAGATGCTGACAAAGCTATTTAGGAGATTGGTGCTTTAATATTACACTCTGCTTGGAAACTTTGTTTTCTGCAAGTTGAAAAAGAGAGGAATAATAAATAATAATAGAGGAAAAGAGAAGTTGTGGGCAGGGTTAACTTACTGGGTTCTAGAAGTATAGACACTTTTATCAGTTGTAGGGACTGAGTTTGGTTTAGATCTTATTTAAAGGTTTGGGCAAATGTGAATTTCATTTGAAAAGTTTTTTCCTCACATAGTTAAGATCTCTCCTTCTATTTTCTACACATTTGCCACAAAGTTCCTTTCATACTCACCTCAACATGAGTATGAATGAAAGAGCAGATGTTTTTCATGTAGGTGTCTCATGAGACTGGTCATGACTACAGGTATTTTTCTTGAGGAAAGTTCACATATAGGTGGTTAAATTTATGCAGTTATGAATTGTATGACTTTATCAAGTTTCAGATCAGGACGCATTGCTCAGTCATCAACTGGCAGAGAGCTTCAAATCCAAAGCTCATAAGGATTTCAAAATTCTACTAAAAGAAATGATAGAACTAAAGCCCAGATGCTGGGATCCTTCCAGGATTAAGACCTGTAATTAAATGCAGTGGATTCTTTATTCCTCCTTCTAAAATCTGTGCTAATTTGGTTAAAAAGAAGATGAGGAAAAGTTACGTTTAATTGCACGTCATGTAAAAATATATGAGCCTACAAAATTCTAGGCATAAGCTGTGTGTTCATCAGCTCCATCTACTGTCATGTTAGTTAGTATTTGAATATAAGTACATTCATTCACTGATGAGTACAAGGCAGTATTACAACCTTCCCTGCAGTTCAGTGGATTCCTATTTTCCCAGATTATTTTAAGTGGAGCATTTGTTAAGTGCAGACATGTAACTGACTGAAAAAGAGATGAATTTCTGTGAAATTGAACCCTTGATTTCTGATCAGATACCACAGAAATCCCAGGATCCGTAGGCAGGATATGAATTCATATAGGTAAAGTTGAGCTCTCAGGAGACTGTGCTTGCTGTGGGATAATATCACACATCAGCTCAGATGATCCTGCCAGGTTACAAGAACTGAATAATGCCCAGAAATGGGCTGGTGAAATGGGAGAGGGCATAAGCCAACACGGCCATAAAAATGTGAGGACAGGGACTTTGATTAATAACAAGGACTGAACCTAGACAACATACTGGGATTTTTGAGCTAAATAAAAAAACATTTTCTGGTACTTTTTCAGATTTTTTTGATGTAGCACAAAGGAAAAGGTACACAATACGGTACACAATAAACAGTAACAAGTTTGCCCTGAAGTTTGGTTTGGGTCCACTAGTACAAAGCAGGCATGCTAGTGCTGCGAAACATGTTTGATATCTTTAAAAGCAAGAATCATATCAACCTACCTGGATGGGATGGTGAATAAATGGTAAAAGCTACCTCAATTTCCTATATTAAATACTTACTTGGTGTAAATCAGAACATTGCCAATGATTTCAGCTTTTATTCCTACCAAGACTTTACCTTTCTTTCTCTGCATGTTGCCAAGATACAGTACATATCACAAAATCCTTGATTAGGGAAAACACTTAAAGAAGCAAGAAAAAAGTATGTGAATTGGAGAGGCTGTAGGATTGATTTGCTCTGGAAATAAAGGGATTGATTTGCTCTGGAAATAAAATAAGCCTTCATTTCTGAAAATACCCATTCACTATAGCAAACATGCAATCCTCATCAGGTGTTACTTCTCTCTTGACTCCTAAAGAAAATAAGAGCAATGACAATACGATAAAAGAGTCTCAGAGACAAAGAAATATAATAATAATAGTAAAATAATAATAATAATAATAGAGCCACCTTTAATTCAAGAGAAAATTTCAATGCCAAAAGACAAAATTTGTATTATCATGCTATTGATTATACAGCTGATTTTTTATTAATATGTAGCAGGCAAAATCCCTCAGGTAAAGAGCAGGTTTCTTTTTATGTTCAACATGAATTTAAGATTACATGTTTGTAAAGAAACTCAATTTATCTTTTGTCATTGTTTGTGAGATGAAGCTAGTCCACGTTTTTAATTAATCATTGATTTAACACCAGTAGGTCTGGAGTTTACTTAATGGGACAAAGAGTTTCTTCTTATTCACTATTCCCTTGGGCCAGGATGGGTTTGGATGACGTATAAGTATTCAGGTACTTGTAAGTTAGTGCCTCATGCCACCTCTGAGAAGCTGTGCCTTTGTCAATACATAACTCTTTTGGGTTTAAGACCTACCGCTTCCGCATAATCAGCCTCTCAGTGCTCCTCCTTCTGCGCTTATATTAGGCCACAGATGAGAAATTGTAGTGATTTCCTTTAACAGGCTTCATGAACACTTCCTTTCCAGATGGCTGGCAAGCTTGTTCGTGGCCTGCTAGGAAACTCCCATCAAGTTTAGCTTTCCTTCTCCTTCTTTTCTATATACTGGAGATCTGGTACATCAACTAACTGATGGATCCCTTCAAATAATCCTTAATTCTTCACTTTAAAGTTCAGTACCAAATAAGAACTTATATTGTTTGGTGACCTTTTGTACAAGCGTTTCAGCAGCAATTAAATGTTCCTTTCCTTCTCTGCCATGAGAAGACCCAGACTGTCTGCTTGCTTTTCAAGTGAAGAGAAAAACAGTGCTGTTAAGAGCAGCGACAGCAGCCTCCTTTTTCATTAACAGCAACAGTAAGAAAAGTCAGAGAAGGCAAAGCAGCTGCTATAGCTGATACCAATGTGCCAATATTCCAGCAGGAGTATAATTTGATTTCCAACTGTGAAGTGACACACGCAGCACATAGCTGTAATTTTGATATTAGTGCATAAATAACACTGTGCTCAAACTCAACATTCATATTTTCACCTATTGCAAAGAACAGGAAGCCAATTTGCTCCTCGCACTTTACTGTGCCATGGTGTATAAGTTGTAAAGGCTTTTAACTACTAAATAGACAAAATCAATGAGTTTTGTTCCTCTATGTAATCATTTTTGTTTGATTAAAAATAGCTAGTGGAAGCTGCAGGACTAACCCAGTTCCCTCATTCATTCCATGTCTGTCACTTTTCACCTTGGCTTGTCCACACAGATGTGCTAATTGAAAGGCTGAACTAGAAATTATGAAAACCTTCATATGCTATTTATTACAAAACCTTTTCAAGTATTGTACTGGTGAATATTGAGTTGTAATTAGGCACTTTCTTGTAATGAGAGGAGCTAATTAAAAGCCTTCATGGTGTCTACAAGCTGCCCAAAAAGAAAAAAAAAAAGAAAAAATCTGATATCACCTGACGAGAGCACTGCAATATGGCAGTTTTTATGCAGTCATCAGACTGCACACAGCTTGATGCAGAAACTTCTTGTTGAATCACTCCTTTCAAGAAAAATACAATAAAACAAAATAAAATCTCCTCAGCAGAGAAACTGACATCTTACCACTGACTGGTGGATGTCCTCTTAGCTTCTGATGTGACTGCAATGAAAGACTCTCCCTATTCCAGTTTCTTTCTGTCGACACTCTCAGACACATTAATGTAAAAGTGACTTTTCTCTGCTTAGAGTTGTTTCGTTGCCACTGCAGAAGGCTGTACAGAAAATGAGATGGTGCCATGCAATGGCAAGAGGAAGGCGAATAAGGCTAAAGCCCATAAGAACTCAGAATCTTTAATTCTGATGTTCGGGTAACAATTTTACCTAAATATATAAACCATGGCTCGAGAACCGAGGTGCAGAAAAGCACTCTAAATCCAATTTTTAAAATGGACTTTTGAATTATAACAAGGGAAGAGAACATGTGAAATCAACTGTGCTCATTTACACTGTTTTAAAGTAAGGAGCTTATATGGGCTCCATGTACAGTCAGTGAAAGGAGAGGGGTATTGTCAGAGGATGAGTTCTATTTCAACATAAGTTAGCTGAACCACTTCTTGGACACGTCCCTTTCTATCCTTCAGATGTATAGACTATGTCAATATGTAAGCACTTTTGTTAAATTCAGATGGTACGACAGAAAGAAAATAACTGCAGAAACATAAACTTTTGGATAGAGAAGGAAGAAAATATGCATTGGGGTGAGCTGAGCTGTCCATAAATGCAAGCTACGGGAAACAGCAGCACAGTAGGAATAGAGGGAGGTGGGACCACACAAGTCCTTCATGCTGAGGTAATGTGATGGATGTGAATTCAGCGCTGCTGGCGGGAGAGGGATCACACAAAGCCAGCACACATAGTCCTAAACACACTCCAAACTTCGGTGATTACCATTCTTATGAAAGAAAAAGTGCACAGCTGCCACAGAAGAGAATGTATGAATATACAGCACAAGTAGATAATACATACAAAGACAGAACAAAGGCTGAAATGCCAGTTGGAAAGGATTCATTATGGCCACAAACCCAATTGAATCATCATCATGCCCTTTACAATCACATTTTCCCCTTGCTCTGCAGCATATTCGTAATTCACAAGATTATTATGCTACAAATAACCTATTCAAAACGAAGCACACTGTACCCTGTCCTTAATATAAATGTGATTCTTTTTATAAATGCAGTAGCACAGAAATACGCAGGGAGATAAACAAAGTCAGACAATCAGGGACTTTTTTTCCATTTTGTTGGGGGTTTTTTAAGACAGATATACTGCATTTGGAGTCAGCTGAAGACTTTGGCAGCAGTTTTTATGATGAGATCACAGGAAAATTTTTTCCAGTCAAGAAGGAGATAAACTAAAAAAAAAACAGAAATGCATAAACTAAATGAGTACAAATACTTCGGAAGAATGTAATTTCAAGAGGTAATATTGGTCCTTATGACAGGTTTTGAGGTAAAGAAAATGGTGGAAGAGAGAAATAGCAAGACCTACCTAAAGGATGGCATACTGAGATTGAAACCCCATGGGTTTTGAATAGCTCTATTATATGAGGAAAGGAAGAAATTATAAACATACAGAACAAAAAGAAATTTGAAAACCTCAATATGTAACAAAATAAAATTATTGTTATTTTTTCATCCGTGTCTCTTTGGCAGCTGAGTATTAACTCTTAATAGTCAGAAGCCCTAAAATTTATACCCTTTTTAGCAAGTTTAAATCTCTAAACAGGAATTCAGTAGTGATTTTTTCTGTCACTCTCCTGGGAAAGATGAGTTAATGTTATGCTATTCCCATTCCAGGGCTTGAGAAAAAGTAGAAAAACAAAATTACTTGTTCTAAGCTGTACTTCAATCAGCGGTGTAACCCAGACTGATATCATCCTCTGGCTAATATATATATTAAGTCTTAAACACAATAGAATTGTCCGGACTGTAAATCCTCTGGGTCAGGCATAATTTTTAAATATGTGTTTATACAACATAAAGAATATTATTGGTTCTTATATGTTTATAATTGGGATTTCTGGATATTATTGCAGTACAAATAGTAAAGAGAAACAAAGGAAGGCCTTAATCTCACTTATAATAACAACAGAAGAACAAAAAATTAAAATTGATTCACAAAAACTTCCAAAAGAATGACTCAGAAATCAGAACAAACTGCATGAACTCAGTGATGATGGAAGTATGTTTTAAAATATAGCAAGGACTCATTAAGTCTTTTGGAAACTAAGATAGCTTGGCTCACTTCTGCCGTGAAGAGCACACTGAAATTTTCTTAGCCTGTCTTATACATATAACTATATATAGACGTGAAATATTGTATTGTCTTGCAAGTATCTGTAGGTATTTTGCCTTGTGGTGCTTTTCACATTGTGGATCTAGCTGAGATATGTTTCAAACAACTACAAGATGACTAGAAATTAAATTAAAGGTTGAAATTATTCTTAGGTGACTCAGTTTTTTACTTTGAATTACCAGTAGGATTATTTCCTTTAGAATGCTGTCCTCTTTCAGAGGCGCTTGTTTTGATCTGCTTCTTACATGTATTCTATACTTTCAAAAATAGCTCCTATATAACTAGGTTAAAAAGCTAGGCTTTTCTTTTTTTTTTTTTTTAATCTTTTATTGTTAATCTTTCATAATTCCAGTAACTTATAGAAGGGGGTTATTATTTTGTCCATAAGATGTAATTTTACTGTAGTATTTTGTAACATGGGTGATATTTGTGTTTGTATCTATAACACCAGGTTCATGAAAGGCTTTTGTTGCTATTATTGTCAGAAAAGAGCCAAAAAAGAAGATTCTTATCTTTTCCAGCAGTCTAAAGTTATAATCTTAGGAAATAATATTTTCTTCCAATTTTTTAATTTTTGGAAAGTTCAAGGGTGATGTGATAAATCAGTCATGTGATAAAATTGATTTGCATCAAGCTTGATACAGATTTGATGCTTTTGCAAATTTTGTGCTTAGAAAAATGATAAATATGACCTGCAATTATTTGCATGGATTGAGAACTTAGCAAGTCTTTCATCACAAAGAGACGTTCCTTTTTTATCCCTGGAGGCATTAAAAATACCCTTAAATAATGAGAGTGCTTATGTGACTGAAGTTAAACAGTATCTTCTGATGTGTAGGATGGGGGCTGAAATAAATCTGAGGAGAACCCAGTGGGACTGATCTGCTTCCAGTCCTGTAAACCAAATCAGTGTGTCGTGTGTACAGATCCTTTCATTCTGTGGGTTCAGCTTAATAAAATAAACATAGTCAAGTGGAAAGACAAGTCCCAGCAACCCTAGGTCGACACAACCTTACTTGTGGTTAGGCCAGAAGAGGCATAATTTTGTATTTTCACTTGTATTTTTCGCTCAATAACGGCAGAGCTCTTACAGACACCAGTGCTTGGTCCATAAAGCTTGTATTGCAGAAGATGCCCATAGGAAACTTTGATGCATTAAGATTGCATATTTAAGAATGTTGTAATTCTTATTAATGATCCTGAAAAGTTCAGCTAGAGAGCTGACATGCAGTCTTTCTATGCTGGAAGTTAACTTTATTGTTGTTCATTTCAAATCCCATCTGTTTCCATAATAGTGCCTAATTTTGAAGTTATAACATTTATCTTCAGTAGAACATAAATCAAAAAATTTCACCACTAAGTCAAGTATTTGCATATATCTCTAATACAAAACAACAAAACAATAATGATTAGTTATTTTCTCCCATCAGACACTTCATCTGGAAATACAAAAATTAATTAACTGCCAGTTCTGTGCTTGTTTTTTCCCTAGTTTGCTGTTATTACTGTGTTTGTCTAGACAAGGTCTTGATTCTATTTCCTTATTCATGGGAAAAGGGGTGAGTAGAATCATTGTTCCTATTCTTTTACCATAGTTGTTGTAAAACCTTTTTCTCTGTATGAACAGAAAAGCAGAGATTTTATGTCTTCTGTTCATTTGATAAATAAGGGTATTAAAAAAAGAAGTATCCACAGAAGTAGTGTTCTCCTGGCAAGTTCCAGTTATGTGCCACTTTGAAAATCCAAAGGCAGGAAGGTTTATGTAGCAGTTTAGGCATTGGTCAAAGACTGTCATTAAATTATATTTTGTTCCCTTTCTTGAATAGTTCCAGCAATGTATGCTTTAGAGATTGCCAAGGAAACTGAAGGATGCACTTCAGGTTCCCTTAACACAAGCCCTCTTGCAATGGAGAGTAGCTCCAGGCAGCAGCCAGGACCACCACCTGAAAGAGCAGTTACTCTCCTCTTCTCTCACCAGCTGTACAAAGGCTGTCACCAGACAACAATACCACGGGGGAAAGAAAATATTTCAAAATCACACACCACCCACTAACTAATATTCAGAAATTCTCTACTGTAAATTGGAGCTGAGAGAATATAATCGGTGCTCTCCCCGTGTGTGGGCAATAGTGTTTTCAGGCAGCACCAGGTCATGTAATTCTCCATGAATTAAGGTGCTGGGACCATCTGTCTATTGGGCTGCTGCCAGACAGCTTTCTGTGAAAGAGGGCTTAAAGCTTCTGATGCCTTTTCCGTGGCTCTGAGACAATGATACCCCTCCTTCCACAGTGTGTCTCTAGACTAAGAACATCACATCAGAGCTATATCTTGTGATACTGGGGTTTTACTCTGTCAACAAGTTAACATTGCTCTGAAGAACTGGCAGCAAGTCCATGACCTCAAATCATGCCACTTTTTGGTGTCTGCAAGACTTAATGTCAGTTTTTAAGAATGTTAATGTTCTTGCTGTCAATTTTCTAATGAACAACCTATGCATCATTATTTACATTTTGTATTTTACCTGCACTAACATCTAAGGATTAAATACTAATTTGTAACCCTCTTATTAGGAGGCATTTTATTATTTTGACACTGTTCTCCACAAGCTCACTAAATCACAATAGAGATGATTGTCTTTTCATTCCATGGGCCACTGTCAGATTTTATTTTTGTTAACCCACTATAGATGTGACATGGTGATCTCTACCTTGGAAATTATCATCCTCTACTTAGATTTTGTCAAAAGAATGAGAATAAAGATCAAGGAGAAGCAGAAAAAAAATATTTCCAAACATAAAAAAATTTAATATCTCTTCCTGGACCAGTTTTTTTGAGTCTTAAATTTTTTCAGCTATCTGATGAGCCTAAACAGAGTTAAGAGCACTGTGAACCATGTTAACAACACTAAAAATACTGTATGACTGTAAATGAAACAGAGTTTTTTAAGGCTTTTCAGTTTATAACAATCTTGGTATATCCTTCAAATAACTTTTCATTGTAACACCTTAGAAATGCCACATGAATGCAACTAAACAATATCCTATTCTTTTTCTTAGTAGTTAGTAGAGTATATGGTGCTCGTAAGCACTTCAGTCAATTGTGGCAGTGAGTCTGTGTCAGTAACCACCACGTTTCAGTGAGGTCTGAATTCAGTTTGTAACTTGAGAATTCATGGGGAAAAAAAGTGTATGTGTGGTGGGGATTGTGTTTAGGAGGTCGTGGTACATGATCTAGAGGCTGAGGAAGCTGGATCTCTTCGGTTTGAAGGAGAGAAGTCTAATGGGTAATTTAATCACTGTCTTCTACTACCTAATTACAGATTGTAGAGAAAACGGCACAAGCTCCTCTCAGAGGTGCACAGTAGATGAAAAAGAGGTGATGAGAACAAGTCGTAACAAGGGAAATTTAAATTAGCCACAAGGGAAACAAAAATTCACAGTGAGAGTTGTTAAACATTGTCACAATCAATAGTTCACTTTAAGCTGACAGAGGACAAGTTTAGATTAGATATTAGGGAGAAATTCTATCCCATGAGGGTGGTGATACACAGGAACAGGTTGCCCTGAGATTTTGCAGAATACCTCCCTGGAAATGTTCAAGAAAGGGTGGATGGGGCTTTGAGCACCTTGGTCTAGTGGAAAGTGTGTCCCTGCCCATGGCAGGGGGTTGGAACTAGGTAATTTTTAAGGTCCTTTCCAATCCCAAACTATTCTATGTTTTTGTATATTTGTACAACATATTTACATATGATATACATCATGGATCAATCAACTGATTAACTTTATATAGTCATAAACATAGGCTGTTGTCTCAATCCTTTTTACCAAATCATTGGTATTTTATGGTCAGCTCCATCTGATTCTATCTTGTTGTGAATAATTTTTTCTCCACATACTAAAGTTAAACAGTTTTGCACTTCTGAAGAATTGTGTCATCCTGTTTCAGTAAAGATACTTTCCAGTTTTGGTTGTATTGATGTGAAAAGGTAATGTTAGTTTTCTTCTCAGTGGAGTCTCTGGGCAACACAGACTTCATGGCCTTTCATGACTGTGGATTTATTAATCAACTCATTTGGCTTCCCTACATTTAGAACTGAATCCTGTCTCCCCTGGACATTTTTGGAGTGTCCTGCTATAGAGCAAGCATTTTGTTTTGTTTGTACTTTCTGGGAGTCTTTGTATCCTTCTACTGCCTACTGAGACAAGATTAATGATTATCTGAACTTTACCTGTGATCTCTGTGTGCACCTTGCAGTGTCAACATCTCTTCAAGGTGTATTTCACATGTTATATTTTTCACTGTTTCATGGTAGTCCAGTAAGTGTGACCCTGCCAGAGCTGACAGGAAGCTCTGTTTATGTTCCTCCACTGCTTTTCACCCTCTACCCTGCAAGAAATCATCTGTCTTAATCTTACTATATTCTTCATCATCAAAAAAGTACTGCATTTGTGTAACAACATATTGTCTGCAGAAAAAAATCTCTGTGACCTTCTGAAAAACTGTCTGACCAAAGGGGTATCAAATATGTTCAAACTCAGGAAGAGAAAAATATTTGAGACCATCTACCTTTGCTTTCTGCATCAGAGTTTATTCTGTTTTAAATTTTAGGGCTGGATAAAGAACTGCTACATTTTCTCTGGTGTTTTTTTTTTTTTTCCTGTTTCAGAAACTGTCATAGATCTAATAATCTCTTGTTTAAGTTTTTGTATTCTAACAGACACATCTTTCTCTGAAGGCAGTCTTGTCTTTTTTTTCAGCTCCAAGGATATGATTTAGAAACTGAGCTCTTAAGAGTTAAGTCTTGCTAAGGATTGCTGGTTGAGTGAATGGGGCCAGAAGCGTGGTGATCTCATGATGACGCAGATAATAACTCTATTTCAAGTAGCAACTGTGACTGATTCTTAGCATGTTGTGTGTGAAATTTGGGGCAGTTGGGCCAGTCTTCTCTTCTGATTTGTATCCAGAATCTGATACTTACCTATCATCTGCTCAGTTTCAGGTTCTGTGAGTGCATCTTGATTCTGTATATTGGCCAATAACATTGGACTAGATGCCAAACACTTCTTCTTCACAAACTAGACCAGTCTGTTTCTGAGATAGAAATAAATTTCTGAAGTAAATATAAATGGTCCCAAAACACAGGTTTCTGAATATATGCTCCAGAAAGTTTCTTTATATTACAAGATTTTATCACATTCTTCCTCTATTGTTTTAATTTTTTGTCCCTCCAACAAGTGTACTTTTTGAGTGCAAAATAGGAATTGAATAATTTCTCCTTGTATACTGGAAATTTTTGTTCTTGGTGCAATCCTGAACTGTGCTGCATTTTTCTCAAGTTTATTATTTACACAAACCTATTGTTTGCCTTCTTGGTGAGATGCTTGCCACCTTAAATCCTATGTTTTATATGTTCACCTCGTATTATTGACATTTGCTGTGTGGGTTTTTTTATTATTATTTCTTTTGTTTATCTATTCCTGGGCTGCTATTACAATTTCAGTGACATATTGGCTTATGAACCTGTGTACCTTAAAGTTAATAAATTCTCTGTTTGTTCTGTGACAACTATTCCATCCATCTTAAGGTGTACCTCATTCTTGCAATAAGAATTCCTCAGAGCTAAAGGTAGTACTGTCATCCTTTGTCCACACTGTGTGTATTCTGCTTTTTCTTGCACATCCTTGTAATTTATAACAATCAATGCACTGTATTGTATTGCATTATTTTCCAAGATATAGTATATGTTGCTTCACCTGTAGTTTTCAGTGGACTCCACCTTGGAGCTCTTTGTGTCTCCCTTCATAACATCTAATTTAATTTGATCCATGTGATTTACTTGCCTTAGCAAATTCTAATTCCATTTAGTTTCAAGTGTATCTTTGAACATTTTTCATTCTAGATACCAATAGCAGTTTGATATTTTATCAGAATTTTTCTTAGTTCTCCACAAATTCTAAGATTGGCTCTGAAACCACAAATTCTGTGTTTTAGTACCTAAAAAAAAGCTCCAACAAAACAAAACAACACAAGCAACCAAAAAAAAAAAAAAAAAAAACCCCCCCCCAAAAAAACCCCGAAAAAAACACCAACCCAAAAAAGCACCAAAATGGAAGGGCACATGTTTAGGAATATGTTTTGAAATAGAAATATTTCTCCAATTTCTGTAATGTTTTCATTCCATTTTGCTTTGTGATAGAATTGTTCTGAAAACTACAAACACAGAGAAAACTATTATCACAAGTTCTCAACACCTTCCTCTTTGTTGTCTAAATATTTTACTATTATCATATACATCTATAAATATATATATATATTTCCAAGTTTTTTTGTCTTCGTGATCTGTTGAACGCTGACTATGCTCAGTCAGACTTTCAGCTCATAATTGCAAGGAAATGTGAGCTTCTGCACAGCACACTATCCTCTTCCAACTAGCTTTGGTGGGCAGTGCTCTTCCCCACAGGCAAATCACTTTGGCACAAAGCTCGAGGTACTTGAGCATTGGTCTGGCCAGTGTTAAATCTCAGCAATTGTAATTGTCCTGTGTATCCCTGAGAAAGGAGGCCAGGACTAGGGTAATCAGAATACCTGCAGAAGGGAACTGGAGAAGTCAGACAGCTGCATCTCCATCGGTAAACTAGTCAGGAGTGAAATGTCACAGAATAGATGTAGATCCCCATGTCTGTGAGATTTACTCGTAAAATTCTCCCTGGGATTAGAAGAACTGTAGCCACAATGACACTTAGATGGCTAAAAGTGATCCTTTTATCTTTCAAGCTGGAAACCTGAGCTTTCTACATGACTAATTCTAACTTCAGGGTTAAAAATCAATCACAGTCTCTCTTAGAAGAGCTCTATGCAATTATATAGGTAAGTTTTCGCCATATTCCCTGAAAGAAAAACATTAAACTTTTAGGTCTTATACAGAATATGGGATGTCATACACAGTGTCCTCAGTCCAGATCCCATTACTGGTATAGGTTTCCTGTATTAGGACAGTCAGGCTTTGATATAGGATGCACAGAGATGCTCTGTGGTGTCCATCATTGAAGATTTTCAAGATTCAGCTGTGTAAATCCCTGGGAAACCTAGTCTGAACTCAAAGATGACCCCATTTCAACCTTGACATTGGACTTCTTGAGACTTCTTCCAACCTGCTTTATTCTATCATTGTATGATTCAATGATTTACTAAAGACAGAGTGTCCTAGGACAGAGGATGGTTTAATCTCTCTCCTTCATTTACAATTCCCCACACTTTTTGGGATATGCTCCAATGCAAAATGAAGAAAGGATTACAAATCTAGCTTGAAGCAGTGTTGGGAGGATAAATACATTAAAGATTTGTAAGTGCTCAGACACTGTGTTAATGGGGGCCCTGTAAGTACCTTAGAGAGATCCAGAGCCCTAAATCACCATTAATGAATTGTATTGATTTCCCTTTAATTTGTGAAATGAAGCTATTATAATAAAGCTTGGCTTTTATCTGACCTTTATCCAATGTGATAATTATAAACACTATTTTACAATTACTTTATTCTTACTCCCAAAGGAAAACAGTACATGCTCTTCTAGTCTGGGCTAGATGTTCTCTCTTCTTTTGCTTTTTTTTTGTTTTTCTGGGGTTTTTCTGAGGAGAGGAGAGGAGAGGGAGAGGGAGAGGGAGAGGGAGAGGAGAAGAAATACTAATATCTTAATATCTTATCTGTGCACTCAGGGACTAAAGCGGTCACTGAAGATTTGGGCTTCCTTGTCTGAAGAGTTCTAAATTTTCTAATTCCCAGAGTGCTCCAAAAATTGAAATACATATTAAAGCCAGAAAGCATGGATGAATTTAGTCTTTCAGTCTCTCTTGGAAGACACTGAAGAATTAGTCATGCAAGGGGCCAAAAAGAGCAAAAAAAACTTCCTGCCATGGCAAGTTCTCTCTCATTATATTTGGCATGGTACAGTTTTGAGCATGAAGACCATTTTCTGAAAAGGTAGTTAACTAATTTATTGTTTGTCAGTTTATGTAAAATACACAAGCAACAGTCCTGGAAAATTGCTCTCCTCCTTCTCTTATTAGTGGAAGAAACTTTTTCTCCCCTTTGGAAAGAGTTCACTTTCACTTTTCTGAGATAAGTGCAGAGTTCAGAGATAAAAGGGAATGGCTTCTCAAAGAGGAACAGTTTTGCTATTACTTCTGCTTCTTTCTAATTAAGTTATGACTTATTGTTTGGAACTTTCATTTAAAATGGAACTTGTAGCCTATCAGAGAAAGGTAATTATTGAATGTGGGCCTTCCACATCTTCAGTGCTTCATTAACCTGAAACATTGGATGAAAGGAGAGGGGCAGTATCTCCATAAGGTTGTTGATTGAAGAAATGATTGCCTCTAGCTTTTGAAAGAAAAAGAATAAGAAAACTCAGGAAACCCTTGAGGGTTGTGAATCCTCCTTTCAAAATAAACAACTCTGCTGCCTGAGAAGATGATTAAATCTCCAAGTCCCCCAAAAGATTAGCAAGAGTATTCATCTATTTTTTACACAAAGGTGTAGCTAAAAGTTAGGAGTGTAGATGAACAAATGAGGATTCTCTGGAGATGTAACACCATCTCGGAAGAGTCCTGGCTTGCCCAGGCATCTATCTCTGTTCTGTGGAAGGGAGTGGATGGCCTCCCTGGAGGTCATGTGTCCCCCTGCTTGGGGATGTCCTTTCTGCCATCCCAGCATCAACTACCACACAGGGCAACACGGGGCTCCTGCCAGCAGCAACAGAGACCACTGACCAGGGCTCATCTGTAGTCACCTTCACATCCCATGGAGTCTCTGTTAATCAGGCTTGTGTCAAATTATGAGGAGCACAACCCATTCAGGTGTACTCACACAAGTCCTCATTCTCCAGCACATTAGCTTAGCAATACACTGCCAAAAGCTGAGGAGGAGCCCCAACCTATGGCAGATATAAACTGTTAAATGTCCCTTTGCTCTGTATTAGATACTGCAGATGAAATGTGAAAGACCCAGACTAGTCATGACATGTCAGTATTAAGGCTGGGAGGCAGAACCTATACTGCTACAGAGGACTTTTAACCCAAATTCTGCAGCTGCTTGTTAGGGTGCTTTTCCGTCTGTAGGATAACTGGGATTTACTCATCCACTGTGGTTATCCTGGCACTCATCAATTCCATATGTCTCACATCGGTTTAGACCGCTTCACTTCTTTAATCTCTGAAGATTACTTCCAGTCACACATGGTCAGCAGAGTACTAGCCTTTCTAACATAGGCTTTTAGAGCAGTTTCAAACATCTACCTACTTCCAACCCTCTTATATCTGCGAGATTCTCTCTCTTGGTAGACACCAACTACTCAATAGATCTTAAAATAACTTTCCTGCTTTTACACCGTACTGTTTTTTCACTGACAGTAAATTCTAGTGTCATCATTCACCAGGTGATCCTGCATGTTAATATATTGTTAATTATACAGTGAGATGATCACAAGCTGAGAGTTGTAAAATGGATGAAGTGAAGCAATGCCTTAAGCCAAGGCTACATTCCCTGGGTTGTTCTTCATATGGATAATAACATTACCAAAATATAAAAAACCCAGCAGGTATCTCTGATGCCTGGGAGACAAAAGTCTAACCTAAGTGCTGCTGGGGACAAGAATTCTGATATGAAGTAGATTTGAAAGATTAAAAAAATTGCAATGATATGTCCAGCAAATAGCCAGTAAAGTTGTCTGACCTCTGAGGGAAAATGAATGAAAAGAAAATAGATAAGCAGAGCAAAAGTACAAACCTGACTATTCACAGGTAGCACACCTGCAGAAATTATATTTGCTGAAACTAGAAAATCTAGAAAACAAAAAATGTAGAAATAATATCACAAAAGCAGGTATGCTGCTGTGTGGTAAGAAGGCTCTAGTGAAGGTGGAAGTGTTTTAAATTACTTTTTTCCACATTTAAAAAAACCCCTTCCTTTCCTTAATGATTATCTACATATGTTTTCACCAGAAAAAAAACAAAAAATCAAAAACAAGAAAGCAAAACAAAACAAAACAAAACAAATACAAAATCAAATAAACAGAAAACAGGAACAAAAAAAAAAAGCCAGAAAATGTTCCAGTTTTCTGAAAATCCTCCGCAATCAAAATAAAAAGATATCGAAAGGAGGAAAAATCTTGAGATTTGCCATAAGACAATCCAACGCAAAAGTATGAGTCAGCATGGCATTTGTGTGTGATCTAATACAACTGGGAAGAGTTAAAAGGAATTAGAAGAGTTATGTAAAACAGTTTCTTTCAATGACAAGAAAAGATCCTGAAACATTTCCGGCAGTTTTAGAAGGAAAACACTGCTCTTCTCCCACTTCTTTAAAAAAAAAAAAAAAAAGAAAAGAAAGCATCCCACCAAAAACATGCATATGAAAACCACAAAGAAGCTCCTTTCCAATATATCCCAAAAAGAAATCCACAAGGGACAGCCTGACATGCTACTGAACATCAGTGACTAGAAAAAATACAGTCAGTGAGTAATCTGTTCAGATGCAAAGAGGACAGATGATCACAGTACAGAAGTGTGACCACTTGAGAAAATTGCTGAAGTCAAAATCTGGTGTCCTTGCAGCCCTTCCCAGTGCAAACACAGGCATATTGAGCACAGGTGCTGAAGTTCTTCTAGCACCAGCAGCACCCCAACCAACCACTACAGGATTGTTGCCAAAATCCTCCTCGGCAAAATGGCCCGGATGCTGGCAGGCGGGGACCACATAGTGCTGGAGCATCTGCGTCTCCCATGGAAGTACACGTAGGGACTACACACCACAGAGGGAGGGATGTTGGATACCCACACAGCCTGTGAGGAGTGTCTTGGGGGGATGCATGTAGCCATGTGAATGTGCATGTGTTTGTGTGCATGTAGGTGTGATTAGAACTTCTCAGGATACGTTTTATAAGGTTGCTTAGAAATTTGTAGGTGTCCATTAACATTCTGTATCTGGTATTGTGGTTTGTCGATTGTCTTGCTGATACGGATCCTGAATACATAGTTCACTGATTGCAAGTTAATTACATGCTGTTAATAAATCAATAAACTGCTTCAGTCCTATTCTTCCTTTAACTACATGAGTTGAGGAGTTTTTCCTTGTGACAGGCACCACAGCATTGTTTTTTTGCTTGTGGGGATTTTTGTTGGCTTTTTTTTCTATCAGAGGCAAAACTGAATTGGTTTTCACGCTGAACCAATTAAAAATTGTGAAAAGAGCTAGAGGGGTGCCCAGTCCAGACTGATACTTTGGACATGGTTTATCAGTTTGGCCTCAAAACTCTGCAAAAACATCTTCATGAGACTGGCATGATCTCAGAGCTCAATCAGAACAAACCTAAACCTGTTCAAAATGCCAGCAAAGCAAGACTGCATTTGCTTTATGTTTACCAGATTAAAAAAAAAATTAAAAAAAAAGGTGGAAGCTTTTTATTATGAGGATACCAATAAAAAGTAAAATCAAAGAGAATGTCTGATCTGTCTCACAGTCAAGAGACTAAAGTATTTTTTCCCATCTAACACTGCTGTCTGGTGTTCAGCTTGCAATTTACTAAGTGGCCAAGATACTTTAATACTGAGTGGGTCCTGACTTTTTTTCTCTGTTTTATATACTGGAGAGCCAGATCAGAATTTTCTTGAGAAGCTGGAGGAATGGTCTAAAAAATAAGTTGAAAAAAAATGTTGCACAACTCACTAAGGTGTGTAAAGAGCAATATAATTTGTACAATATGAAATAGTTCTTTCATTTTCCTCAGTGCTGCATACTGTGCTCAGTCTCAGCAAGCACACTGTGCTTCATTTTCTGAACTGCATTTCAGAAAAAGCGTGAAGAAGTTTCAAAAGAAGCTAAAGGAGACCAACCGGGAATTATCAGTGATCTAGAAAGCAAAACTGATGAGGAGAGTTTGAAACAATTGGAGTAGTTTAGTTTATAGAAGAGAAGACTGAGAGCACACATAATAACATAAAACGTAGCTGTAGAGAGTAAAGGAGTAGACTGTTCAGGTCCCCTGTGGTTACAGCAAGGGTAATGGGTTTAAGTTGGTTCAATAGATATTCAGCTTCAACTGTAAGGAAAGAAAATCTATGAGTCCTGTCACTAAGTTTAGGAAGGCTGTGTTTTAAAGAGTACAGCTGTGAGGAACAGTTGAGGACAGCGAATCTTGTATTGGGGCTGCAGAATAGATGAGATGAGTTCTTTATCCTTTTTCAGTCCCAGGGTTTTTTTGATCACACTGTTCTTCCAGATCACATGTAATTCAGAAGTAATCGAAACCTTCCTGTGGCTTTCAGTGTTTCCCTTACCAGGACTGCATCTTCTGTTCCATCTGCAACTATGTTCTATAGTACTCTGATGATAATGTCTGAAAAAAATTAGCCGTAGACATCTTCCTCTGCATTTCTACCAAGAAATCCATGCTCAGATGGCCAGAGGGGGCTGTGGACAAACATTTTGCCATAGAGGCAACCGGTGGGAATTGGCAAGGCAACTGTCCAAACCTAAACTGTGCCTGATGAAAGAACTGAAAACCAGAAGGAAAACAGATGGAAGGAAAACTTGTCTGCATGGAAGGGAAACTTGTCTGCATAAAAGGTGGCGGACCCCCTTCAGTGGTCCAGCAAGGAACTCAAGGAAATCATGTTTAAAAAGAGAGAATTAAAAAATGCAATTATACTATCTGAAATAGCAGAAATATTGTGAAAGAATTTGCATTCGTGTGATTTACAGAGTTGGTGTTGTAACCTACAAGATTGGAGGTTATAGAACCTCACCATCTTATTATATGAAAAAGAATTGTGTTTTATAATAGATAAAGACCAAGCTGATAAAAACTGGGGAGGGTGGGTAATAATAAGAAATTATTTTTAACATTAAGGAAAAATGTAGAAGCATAAAATACTGGCCCTTTAAATGAGGGAAAACTAGGATTTGAGAAAAGGTGAATGGAAAAGCCTTGATATTTAATTAGCTGAGATGTGCAGAATGGTATCATGAAGCTGGTTTCTTGTCTTGAATCCACATAGAAATTACCCTTTTATATTTAATATAATTCCATTGGTTTGTAGTGTGCCATGTCTGGGTAAATTAGTTTTTCAAATACATTGCAGTACCACTATTCAGTGCACGGTCACAAGGTGATGTACTGAACTTCCACTGTGCTATCTACTGATTTACGTCAGTGAATTATAAAGTGTTTGACACCTTTAATTGAGCGGCATGTTTTGATATTTGCAAGAGTTGTGCATGTGCTGTATAGTCATAGCAGTATATTATATTGAAGTAGAGCATATGTAGTGTTGAGGAAATGAACTTTGCAAATAAATGTTCACTCATGAGCAGACCAAGATTTTCCTTCTAGTCTCACAGAAAGAAATGTGTTAGAAAGAATCAGGTTCCATTCATTCCAGAGATAAGCATGACCCATATCCTCTGAAAGCAAATTTGGCTTTCTTCTAGTTTGTTGAAAGTCTGGTAACTCTCCTAAGGACCAATTTGGAGTATCTTCACAATATTTTTCTTTTCTGGGTTAACAAATCTCTAAATTCTGAAATACGTGGGATGAAGTGACTATATTTTTCACAGTTTAGCTACAGAAGTGAAACAGAATCTCTAAGTCCCTTGTAGCAGACTCGATCCAACAGCAACATATAGGACTGAATTAGCAGCATCTCCATACACAGGCATGTTAGGGGTAAACACCTCTTACATAACTGGCACTACTGAACTCATCTACACCTTCTTTCCATGAGCATAAAAATTTCTTGTTGCAGAATAAGAGAGTCTTGTGGTATGTTAGTATGTCTTCTGGCTCAGTAAATCACGACACTTGGATGTCTACATCGGAGGAAGAAAGATGGAAGGTGAGGTGCACTGCCTTTACCAATAACAAAGAGACAGATGTCTTAATAAGGAATGGAAATAGTGCCGTAAAACTAAAGGAAGTGACATGGACTAATCTTGCAGTGATTACTTTGCTCAGAGTCTTAAGAGTGTAAAGGCATCTCATTAACGCTAGTCTCAATCAGAGAAGTTGAAAGTACATGGAGGTATGGCTTCAGATACCTTAAATAACCCTGGGAATATGGCATTGTTCATATTTTGCTATGTTTCTCCTCCCTGTTTTTCTTCTTTCTTATTTTCACAGACATGGCTCATGCCTTCTTATTTTGAGATACTTAATATAGAATCAGCTGATGCTGACACTGGCCTCTGGAGATCATTTAGTCAAACACCTCTGGTCAGAGCAGGGTCCTCTAGAGCAGGTTTCCCAGGACTGTGCTCAGTCAGATATTAAATATCTCCAAGGATGGAGACTCCATGTCATCTCTGGGCAACGTGTTCCAGTGTCTGACCACCGGGCACCCTGCCTACAGACACCCTGCCCCCTGACCAACATTGTCAGACTGAACACACTCCTGACATCATGCTTCTTGACACCCTGACCACTGCCCAGTCCTGGCAGAGTACACAGGGTGCCATCCACATTTAATGTTAGGTGTGATATCTCAAATCACACTACCGTTGGTGGAGCCAAGGGGTGGTATGATTCTTACTTGGACTTAAAAGGCATTTGGATGATTGACTTTTGCTGCGAGATGACCAGGACACCAAGTGTCTGCAGCAGCCTCCCAGAGCCATGGCATTGATCCTGTGTTTGGTATCAGTGATTGGATAAGTTGCTGTATGGGCACATTGTTGCTGATTTTCTTGATGCCTTAATAAAGTTTGCCTTATAATTTGTTGTCAGACAGATCTCTGTTTGGACCATAGCACGCTCACAGTGATCTGAAGTCCCTGGGCTGAGATGGAAAAGAGAATGTGGGTGTGGGCTTCAGGTGGGGCTCATCAAGGACATCAGAGCCTGTAAAGTGCCAACAGGGTGTGCCAACAGCCTTGTTTAGTTCACAGTAAACGTCTTCCCTCATCCACAAAACCAATTATCTCATCCTAGAAGGCTATCAAGTTTTCTACCATAATTTCCCCATCACAAATTCATGCTGACTGCTACTACTGACCTTATCAACTTCCATGTGATTGGAAATGGTATCCAGGATGATTTGCTCCATCACCTTCCCAGGAAATGAGGTTGTGTATGACTAGCCTGTAGTTCTCTGGGTTCTTCTTGCCCTCCTGGAAGGTCAGAATGACACTTGTTTTCTTCCAGTTCCTAGGAGTTCTCAGCACTTCCTTTTACATGTGCATATGTTTAGGACGGGGTACTTCTGTCCTATGTTGTAGTTTGCAAGCTGTCTTGTTCATATCTGGTTGTTATTGTTAGAAAAGAATAATATATTATTCGTATATACTACAGTACATACTGTTCTGTATGTACCATGAGACGGAAATTTTCGCCACAGTGTCATAGTCCTGACACAATTAACAGCCAGCTGCGATTCACTCTTTCAAATGTAAGAGTGTTTGTGTTCCAGAAGGAAGATCCCTAATGACACCCTAAAATCCTTATCAGTCAGGATGTACGACAGAATGACAAAAGTAAAGCTTTTGCTGACAACAGATGTATTGTCATGCTAGAAACAGAAGGAAACGGCAAGGATGCCGCCTTCATCAAGGTTAACCATGAAATAAAACCATTTGCTAATATTTTATTTTTTAATTCATTTCTTGTGACATAAGATGATAAAAATGTTCATGTGAAAACCTTCTTAGTACCACAACAATTAATTAGACCTATGTAGCAGAAAAAAATAATCATTCACACATAACGAATAAACTCAGTGAGCCAATAAATCAAAATAATATTCCTCTACTAATCTCAACTTTTCTCTTATACTCCGGCTAGAAGTGAGTGGAAAATTAGCATTTAGCAACACAATCACTAAATGTAGTCTCTGTATTGTTGGAAAGTCTGCATATCTGGATGCACTTTGGTCCCCAGTCCTGGTTAAAAAAAAACGAATAAGGTGCCAGAGGTTCATGATCATTGTCTTTAGAATTAAGAATAAATAAAATTATTCTTTTAAATGAGATCAAATTATTTATCTATTTATAGTAATAAACTTCTGCAATAAGAATGGTCTTGTAGCTAATATTCTGTTTCTCCAGTCGTATTCAAGCCTTTGGCTAGTAGACTATCATAAAGATAAAATGCAGTTCCTCAAAGAGCATCAGAATTCAGCATAAATATTTCTATAGCCTTTCATGAGATTTCAATAGGACCCATCAATATTTGGAGTATCTCATCATTGCTCCAATTATATTCTGTCATTATTCTGGAATAGTTCACTGCTAAAGTAGCAAAATCCAGTTCTAACTATGTATAGAATTTCTGCAACTTTCTAGAACATATTGATTTGAAAATTTTCTTTTGTGTGCGCAGTACAGGGAGAGACATTCTGTGGATTGGAATTTTTCTTTTTTAATTCCTTTTTAATAACTATTGTGCATTCTTTTTCCACTAAGTTCCATTTACAGTTTCATGTATTTTCATGACAATCCAACCAGATGTTCCTCATGAAAACTCATCCAGATGTTCTTCATGAAAGCGAACATTTTTTTCAGCAACACTTTGGTTTGACTGAAACCTATTTCATATTATTAAATGTGGAAAAACTTTTCAGCTAGTGCTAGTTTTCAGAGATTTCTAAAAGATTGAAGGATACTTTGCAGAACGCTTCCTGAGAGCCAAAGTGGGAATAACAGAGTTGATCTTTTATCTTCTTCTTGGCATTCTGTTGTAGGTATCATTAAGCATGACAGTTTTTAAAAGTCTTCTGTTTCAAAATGCCCATTTACAGAACCCAGTGTAAAACCCTGTCTCTCCTGTGAGAGCACAAAACAGTTTAAAATGCAACCTGATTTAATATAATTGCCATGTTACAGTCCCTTACCTCTTCACTTAAGAAAACAACAATTTTAATGAGTTTGTTAGTTTTGATTTTTAAATACACTTTTCAGATAAAGTGTAGCAGCCAGCAATTTCTTCCTCCCTTGATAAAAATGCAATGAAAACAAGCTCATTCTCACACTCATACTTATTAAAGAAGACACAGAAGAGACACCTGTCCTCTCTGGTGAGTCAAATAAAGCTCTGTCATGGGTAACAGAAAGAAAAATTTGGATTTCACGACAACAAACAAGTCATTATCTTAATTACACTGCTTATTCAACACATCTCACTTCACAAAGAGGACTTGGTTCAAATATTCATTCATTCAAATATGCCACCCTCAAGTCCTCTTCCTCAAAGAACACATTACAACATTTGTCCCTAAAGCTCCATGCTCAAGGTGGGGAGCCGAGGGGAAGGCATTGAATCTTCCATCTCTAGATCTCTGATGCTTTGTGAGCAAGATGCACCAGCTCTGCTGTTTAGCTGCATGGTTCCTATTCAAACACATAAAAAGCGCTTTCCCGCTTCGTAAAGTATCAGTGGTGGTAGTGGTAATAATACCATTAGCCATAAGAAGAGGATTCAGAGTAGTAGGAGTGCTGTTAATGTTGGTAAATCCATAGTTCCCCACAGTCTGTTAGACATCCAACAGAATACATCAAAGCCAATACCAAGCCAAATTCTCTTTGCCAAATCCAAGTATTTAAAATTAGTAAACTGGACCTACTTCTTGCAGCCCTTTCTGGTCTCACATAATGAAATTATGAAAGTGCCATAAATATTTGAGGATTTAAGGCATATGTAACAAATGTATGGAGTTCTATTCATTTTGTGTGTATGAAGGCCTGATAATTTACTTAAGCTGTTTTCAAGCTCTGCTTTATCAAGATGCATATTTTTTAAAATGTTTGAGATTCTCACGTAAACACAGATCCTGAAGCTGAAATTCTAAGAAAAACATCACAAAAGGCATGACCATTGGCAACACTATAAGAATCAGTGTTGTTCTATTGAAGTCAATGGAGCTATAATGATTTTGTATGAGCTGAGAATCTTGTCCATGGTTTCTACTCCAAATAATTTATAGTTCCATTGAGAACTTACTGCTCTGTCTGCACTAAGTAACACATCAGGTAAGGAATGAGAGTTTTAAAAAGGATATTTCTCTTGAGTTTATGTAGTGACTAGTATTGCAAGCGAGATTGTTGTAGTAAGAACATGGACAACAGCTTTTGTGTCTTCAAATGTCACATAAATTAACTAATTTTTTAATTCTTTGAGGCTCTTTCTCTACTCTCTGCAATTAAAGTAGAATTCAGCAGTTTAGGAACCCAGCACCAAGCTATGATGTACTTGTGCATAACATTATTAGTAATATAGTTAGTAATTAGAAATAACATTAGAGATGTCTCAAACAGCCAAGAGCAGGTCAAAAGACTATAGATGAGAATCAGAGTGATGAAAAAATTCAACAAAAAATCTTCCCCATTTAACTAAAACTATAACAGAGGTATAACTATTAAGGACATGAGGAGTCTGCAAAATCCATATTGAAGTGCAAGGAGAGATACGAAAATCATGAGAATAAAAGAAACTATCAAAAAAAGGTCATTACTAGGCATCCAAGATCCACTGGTTAAAACAGTTGGAAGGTAAGTCAATAACTGAGTCAACTGAAACTGAAAAAATGGGTCCAGACAATGGAGTTTTTTGGAAGAGTAGGAATATTATACTTTGATTTTGTGAGGGCCAAGGAAGAACCAAAACAGAAAACATAGAAATGTTGCGTAATACTATTAATATAATTTCAGGTTAAAACAACAATATCAGCATACAATTGTTTTAAAATTTGAAAAATACATCATAGATTTGAAGTAGAAAGATGAAAAATATATCATGATAATCCATACTTGAACAGAAATGACAGGGAAGAAAGTGGAATCCACACTTAAGTACAGAGTTTGACAAACTTGTGCCCTTGGCTTCTCTACAAGAAACAGAACTATTTTTGCATGGCAGATTTACATGGAAGTTACACTAGATGAAAAAGTTGACTAGGAAAACTGTAGAAACATTACAAGGTAATACTATAAATATTTAAGAACACCTGGTGAAGTAATAGGGATATATCAAAGCCATTCTGGTTCAGATAAAGAGCAAGTTTTTGAAGAATGGGAAGTTAATGGAAAAAAATTTGGTCAAGACAGTGAAAAAATATTCCATCACAAATATATAAAATTTTGTGGCAGTATTGCATGGAACAAAGATTGATATAAGAGAGCTGAGCAGTGGAGCCAGGCTAAATTTATCATATTTTGCAAGGCACAGAACATGAGTTTAAGTTGAACAGGCTTAATGATCGTAGAATACAGCAGAACAGGCTGAAAATGAACTAGAATATCTGGGAACAGATTTTTCTTGTAACTGACTACTCTTGAAGTGACAGAAAATGGATGGAATGTATCTTGTCTAAAGTTCTAACACTAAAAGAAGAATGAAATGCCACTGAGAGGAAGTCACTGTAAAGACATCAGCATGAGATTTCTGGCTAGAAATAAATGGAAGATTAACAGAGTTAGAAGAGAAACGTACAGATTTACAAAAAGAGGTGACAAGTGTTAAATGGAATGCAAACTTGAGAAAAGAAATTAAGAACAGGTTTAGGTGTGAACCAGTGCATTAGATGTCTAACACTCCTTTATATTCAATGGAAAGTTATAGAATTCACACAGCAGACAAAACCTAGATGTGTACCTCAAGATAAGCTCAAGTTTCATTGTGTGCAATGAGTAGAGATTTACCCCCATGTACATGTCTCCTGCCATTTAAAGTGCTCTGTGAGAGATTTTAGCGGCACCTGGGCACCATTGCCTGAATGTGAGCATCCAACATAAATCATGGTTCTCTAAGGAATTCTGTCTGGCCTTCAGCTGTTACTCCAAAAAGGCCAGCAGGGTTGCATAGCTCTGCAGCATAGCAAACTGCCTTGTATAGTCAACTTGTACAACCTGAGGCACACCTAAAGACTATAAATGTTTGTTTTTATGCACCTAAATTAAGCCCCAAAGAAGCCTATAAATATATACATGGAAATGCATAAGCATGTGCCTTTCAAGTTGAAAGTAGTTTTTACCCAGAAAGTTTAATTATGAATATACAGGAGATCACTCACAAAAGATTAAGGAAAGAGACATCGTAGAAAAAACGTAAATCTATAATGTATCATATGTGGCCAGAACCTAGAAACGATTAATCATATGTAAGAGGATGAATGAGATTCACTAGAGATGAATATAAAATACAGAACTGACAGTCTTAAGTGCTAGGAGCTTTGTAGGAATTATGGACTCGAAATAGAAGAGACACCATGCTGTCAGAAGTGCAAGAAAATGGTAGATAAGAAAGATACAATAATGTTACTAGACTACTGGAAATCATTAATGTTCATGAAATGCATTGAAAAACAAACAATATGGGGCTTCTATAAGTGAAGGAAAAAGACTTTGCTGTTTTATAATTTGTTTAATTAAAAATTAAATTTAAAAAATAGCAAATAGGATCTGGCAGGAACTAAAGAAACTGTGGGGCATGAAAAATACAAGCATAAAACCAATTATTTGCTGTGCACTAGAATCTCATGATACATTATCACAGCAGTACTGTGCACACTTAACACAGTCAGGCTGAATGCAGACATGACAGAAAGCAACCTTGATGGGAACACTTGCAGTACTGAAGAAGGTGATAAAATTCCGAATTCACTTACAACACTCTAAGTTAGAGATCCATTAGTAGTTATGTTCCCATTGAGATCTCAGGTAATGGGAAAAAACAACAGTAATATATGGGTTTTGTGTGGGATGATTCAAATGCCTTTGACTTCACTAGACCTAAGCAGTGAATATGTTTTTAACTTTGAAGTCAATGACTTCACAGATATCTTAACAGAGATGAATCTCACCTTCTAGATAAAATAAGCTATGGATTTCACAAGTAATCCATGTGTATGGCTTACGACTTTTCACTGAACTAGATTGTATTCTTTAGAACATCACCAAACCCAATTTATTAGTTTTAAGTAATTTTTGAATTTATATATCCTCCATGAATTTGATCTAGTCAGGAACAAAGACTGATAAATTTAGATTTAAACTGTTGTTTAAAACAAAAAAAAATAAAAAAGATTGGCTAGCACTTATCTAGAAATGTACACTACCTGCAATAAGACCAGTAGATTAAAGCCTTCACTGACAATCAGGTAGATTAAGATGAAGACTTCGGCTAGAAGAACAGCATTTTATCAGATCAACACATGTAAAAAATGTATTTGGATCTTAAATTATCTGGTGGTTTGTTTTTTTTTTTAAATGACCCTGTATAGACATCATGTATATTCTTAAATCCAAAAACTCTGCGAAACCTGAGCTTCTGATGTAAATTGGACCTACAGATACTGAGCATTTTTCTATTGTTAAAGGGTCTAAATAAACATTCAGAATCCTATCTGTACTCATCCTTGCTTAAAATGGTTCTGTTTATGTCTATACTAAAGATTGAAAACTGTACAATTGTTGTTGTCTTATACAGATGAAGAACGAAAGAGGAAACATGTTTAGTCATTGTGAAAAGGCATCTGAAAGTGCTGATTAGAGCAGCTAACATAAGGCTGAACTAGCTAACAAGTTAAGCAGGTGAAAAAAGGAGTACATAAGTTAAACCACTAGTTTTAGAGATGTCTATCTGAAATTCTGGATCATTACCATTTTTTTTTATTATTATTATTTGAAGTACTAGAAAACACGATTCTGGTACTCTTCTAAACCAATACCTGGCAGTGCTAGCCTTTGTCCCAGTTTGCAAGCCTTTGCAGAAACATTATGAATAACATAAACCAAAGATTGCTCCAGAACATATCATGAGCTAAAAAAGAAGGTAGAGCTTGCCTTAGTTCAGAGTTTTATTGAAGGCAGTGGCAGTTGTGTTTAATTTTCAATTATAGAATCTGTCTTTAATCTAACTAATCTACCTTACCCAGAGAGATAAAGCCAGAAAAAATTTATGAGTTAAATTCAGATGCCTATTTACGTGAGGTGAGAATCTGTATGTTGTGTGGCCACGGGTTCCAAAACTTAGTTTAATGTTTGAGCCTAAAAGTAGTTTGATTTTTTTTGTTTACCCATAACATAAAATAACCTCCTGAGATTATTTCAGTTGATTCTGTTTGCAACAGAACCAGTTTGTTCTAGATTAGCAAGTAATTTAATCAGTGTCTCCAAGCTCTTAGTGACTTAAAGATTTTAAAATCAATATTTAATAAAGATAATGTTTAGTATGCCCCACAGAGACTGGGTCCTGTCTGCCTTTTGTAATATCAACAAGCTGCTCTCCTCCATCTCCAGTAGCTGCATTCAGAAACAAACAGATTTAACACTGAAACATTATGAACTACTCTCAACTGGTTTTGCAAAACTAATTCAAGTGCGAGAAGAGACTTTTCTTCCCTGAAGTGTAACCTTCCCACTGCCCCACCTTTTCTTCTTGCAGAGAAGAAAATAGTTGTTTTCTCTGTGAAGCAGAAATGTGCTCTTTGAGGAGCTGAAGAGCCACACACACAGACACAGAGGGGGAGAGTGCACCTATTGTGCTGCTCAGACAATCCAACAAGTAACATTCTTCTTCCCCTATTTCAGCTAACCTGGATTTTTTTTTCTTGACCTGAATCAACCACTAGTGCAGCTTCTGCTTTGTGTATACACCCAGCAGAATAAGGTGGAAATAGAGGAAAGAGGTTTTCAAAGTATGGACTACAGCAGTATTTAAACTGTGCACTAGAACTAGTATTTTCTTTTCTTGTAAGGAAATACAAGAGCAAACATCCAAGAGAGCCATTTCCTCTGAAATTAAGTATGAAAAGCTCTACTTTTGAATTGTAGTGGGCAGGAGGAGAAAAGAGACTAATAATTCTCCACTAATGCCCTCACGTACATGCAACGCTGAACCAGGCCTGGCACTTTATTACTTTTTAGGAGGTATAATCATATCTTCTACTTTTTTCCTGTAAATAGGTTCTTTAAATATTTGTTTCTGCCATGTGATGAATAAAAGTATATTGACTTTATCATCTATAAAATTCTCTATATCTCTCTAGGTAATTGTAATCTAGTTTATCACCATACAGAGTTTGATAAGGGAAAGCAAACGCCTCTGTGAAGCCTACAAGATCAAGCATCTGTTGTGTCAAGGGGTGTTTTAATTTAGCTGGTTTTCTGGATTCTTGTCTCTTCCATAATTTGGAGGCTAAAAGTCTGGTGATCCCATCATTGTGTTCATAGAGTTGTTGATGAATATATGTAAATTACTTATTTATTTCATCAACAGACAGTCTTCTGAGGGCCTCTGCAAATTAGCAAAACCTCACATTACTTTATTGTGAATTCAAAGTTGTTTTCCTTCATTTTATTCCTAATTTTTTCCCCTCTTTTATTTTCTCTCTACCTCCCCTATCCCAAGGCAACCTTACATGCTGCATTATTGCATTATACTGGTACATTTGTGCATATTCAATACACAATATTGAAGTAATTTTTGGTCACCTCTTTCTCCCACTTTTTAATAATTTTCTCCTCTCTCCTTCATGCTATGTTTCAAATAAATTTCTTTAGGAGAGAAATGGAAGGAGAAGGGCTTTTTTTTCCTAAGGTTTGGCGAAGAGCTCTAAGCTTTCTCCTACCCCCGGACAAAGGTGATCAACATGTGTCACTTTACCAGGAATTTAACAGGGTGAGTGAAGGACAGATGGACCACGGAGGGGACACGAGCATCTTCTCTGCTATATTTAGTACAGAAGAAACAGCAGACGAACTGTCCCATTTATGATAATTTTAACCTCTGCTCTCATGTATCACTGCTATTATTGACAAAAGCTTCTTTTCTACTTTTCCAGTTAATGGAAACATCTGTCTTCAAAGATTCAGAGTATAAAACTAGAAGGGATTGAATAGTCTATGCTTTTGCATGATGCAAGCCATTATAAAGACTGTGAATTAGTGTTGTTTTGAAGTAGAGCATACGTCTTAGGAACACAGTCACTATTGATTTTAAAATTTCTAGTGACAGAAAGTCTACAGTAGTCATTGATAAATTCTTGCCCTATTCAATGTTCTGTTTGTTAAATACATAGACTTTATTTCTGAAATTTGTGTTTGGTCTTCTAGGCACTGCAACTCAGTCTATGTATTCATTGTGTACTTGAGCCAGGGCACCTTATCTCAGAGGCACAGTCTGCGAAGCACGTTAAGTGTTTCCACTCTCTCCACAGCACATAGAAGGAATTCTGTGTTTCTGAAGGGAGAAACCAATGTCCTAAGCAAGTGACTTCCCAGGGCTGACCTAAGTGAATGAAACATGAGGAGCTTCCAACCCTCTCTTTGCAAAATGCTTTCAGATTTACAACAGTCATTCAGAATATACTAAGTACAGTCTTTAAGTCCTTTTCTTCATAAAGGTGTTTGAGTATTCTCATTTTACGTCTTTTCCAGCTGGGCAGACTGCACAGCAATGAGAATGCACATAAGTAGATGGTACACTTCCTTTCTCCTGTGGAAATTGCTCCACTTTTTAGGGATAAATGCAAGAGTTGAAGGAGAGCCATTTTATGGTGTCATTTCTTATTGCATAGTGAGACCAAAGAGCATATCTGTCCCACCTTAGCTGAAATGCCAGTACATAGAGTAACTTACTTGTTTTGCTGAATTTTATAATAAATCATGCTTTTATTTTCCATATTAAGAATTAAATGAGAAGGGCAGAAAGTGTCGAATTCCAAAAAGTGATCCATGACTTGGAAACTTGGCTGCTCTGAAATCTACCTTTAAACCTAAGTAATTATTCTATGTGTAGTGCATGTTCTTTCCGAGGGGTCATCGAGGAATCCAGCTTCACTCCCTCACAAACTACTTTATCTAGTCACTAACCTTCAAAATAGAGAAAGGTTAGCAAGAAAAGGTTAGTTCTTCCTTACAGCAGGAAGAACATTGATTTTTTTTCTTTTTTTTCTTTCTTTTTTTTTTAATCCATGCCATTCTCTGAAGCCACATGTAGGCCTTTAACAAGCTCTCTGACAGGAAAAAACTTTTGCAAGCCCTCCTTACAGATCCCCCCCCCCCCAAAAAAAATAAAACAACCTTACTTGCAGTGCTACTCTATCAGTCTATCAAAAAACGTACATTTATTCCCAGGGAAGTCTGTATGTTTATAGACATCTTTAGCAAGTGAAGAACTTGATAATATTAGTTATGGATGAAGTAGGTGTTGAGATTCAGAGATGTCAGGCTGATAAGAATTAAGGTCAGGGATGAGACTACTTCATAGGTGGTATAGTCCAGATTATTGTTACTTTGTCAATCTCAGAAAGCTCGCCAGAAAATTGTAGTTCTTGGATATTTTGTCTGAAGTTAAACTATGTTTATTATTTTTAAATATTGCCTGCTGTAACAATTGTGACAACTTTGATTGGCAGTTCTTTTTCTACATAGGAAAACTGGTAACAATTAGCCAGCAATATTTCATATATGCTCATGAGGTGAAGATACCTGCTGAAAAAGAAAAGATATGAAAAATTCATGTGGACAAAGCAAGACAGAATGGATGAGTTACCATAAAATCAGATTTGGTATTCAATCTCCAGTAAATAAACTGAATTCATAGTTAAAGCAGTTTACTTCTGAGTTAGTCTGTAACATGCTAGTAAGGGAAACTAAAAGAAAATAAACTTTTTCCTCTCTGATCATTGTGTCATGCATCTGCAGGAAACTACTTTGTTCCCCAAAGGCAAGTGTATGAAGTTATCACATTCATCTTCCCATGGCTCTACTTTACTCATTAGTAGAAATTATTTGCCTACACCATTTCCATCTTTCTAATCTTTTTAGTCCATCCACCTTGTCCTCCTTTAATCTTTCATCTTCAGCAAATTTCTAAATAGCTTTTAAAATTTTAGAGTTACAACCTTTATAATACAAAGAGATCAGGAAAGAAGTGAGACAACAGACCTTGAATCTTACAACCTTTAGCTGGAGAAGAGACTCCCCTTTTGTTCCCATATCCTATTTCTATTTTTTGAGACAAAGACTCAAAAGCACTATATAATCTTGTAATTAATAATGATTTCTGCAACCATGACTCCCCAGTCTTGAAGCTCCATGACGGAGCTGTCCCAAAGCCAGGGAATCTGGAACCTTGTTCCCAAGCCAATCAAGCTATTTGCTTGGTCATATGTAATGATGAACTATTGACAATTAGTTAGCACCATAAAAATGATGGCAACATAATGGGTTCAAATTGAAAGAGAGTAGGTTTAGATTAGACATTAGGAAAAAATTCTTTACTGTGGACACTGGAACAGGGTGCCCAGGAAAATTGTGGATGCCCCATCCCTGGAGGTGTTCAAGGCCAGGCTGGATGGGGCAACCTGGTCTAGTTGAAGATGCTTCTGCCCATGGCACAGGGATTGGAACTAGATGATCTTCAAGGTCCCCTTCCAGCTCAAACCATTCTATAATTTTGTAATTTGAAAGAGAAGAACACACTATTTTTTATATTTTTTAATTCCTTCTAAGACTAAATAATGTCAATAAGGGATAGGAATTATCTACTGTTCCTGTTGTTTTGTGTTAATTTTTCCATTGTAATGCCCAAGTCAGATCTGGAACAGACTAGACCTTGCTTTTTGACTATTAACATTTAACTGTTTAATTGTTGACTTTCTTTTTCCCTCCCCCATTTATCTGATCACAAACAGGAGCAACAGAGACAAGATGCAGGGAAGAGTTAGGAGCAAGTTGAGGAGAATGGAAATATCACTGGTGAAAAAACAAACTCACCTGAGAATATCAACAAGGATGAGAATTTTGCCCAAATAACTTGTGCGTAACATCATCCCAATGGAGCTATTTTGTCTTAAAAGCTTTACCTGAACTGTATTATGTGTGCATATTTCCTTAGGTCAGCATTAGCTCAGGTATCTTTAAATCAAAATGTGTAATATAGCAACGCAGTAGACTCAACAGTTATGAAGTGAATAAAGATTTTTATTATAATAGATTTACCATTATATTACTCAAAGGCTGAGACATTTTATCCCAAGTTCATTCCACATCAAACTCTTCTGGATGAAGTATAATCCCCAGAAAGTACTGGTTTGTAATAGAAATGCTGACAGGACCTTCGCTATAGAAGCTCTACCAGCTTTGCTATTCTACAAGGTCCCTAACTGAATTTTTATTCTCTAATTCGAGGAGAGGATTTTGCTTCCAAATCACTTTTAAAATCCTCCAGCTGTGCTATTTCTTAGTTTATGATAGCAACATTACTTTTCAATTAAATTATTCCAATGTTCATATATTTTCTATATTAAATTGTAGTTATATCTACACATTTCAAATATACTGGGATCTGCCCATATTTCTCATTTTGCCTTATAAGTACCGAAGTGTAGGAGTTTTACAGCATATTTAAGGCTAGTCATGACATAAGCTTTAAAATTTCTGTTTTATTTTTTCACTCTCTCCCCAAAAAACTTAGTAGACCCTGCTTTGTTGTCCCAGGAGTGACGGCAGCAAATAAATTAAGATCCCCCATTTTAAGTACGAGGCAAGAGAGACAATTTGTGTCACAGCATGTTTTTGACATCTTGCCATAATGACTACAAATAACTGTGTTAATTTGATACATACCACCTCTTCTAAGAACTGTGGTCACTTGAGATATAGTTGCCTGAGCAGAGGTATCTAATCTTCTTACTCAAGTGCGATGAAGTTTTCCAGTTGTTCTCCAGATGCTGGTCGAGAACTATATAATCTTGTACTGGATGCTCAAGACTTGTGTAGATGCCTGGGATCTTTAGGGCATCCTAAATGACAGTAGAGAGTCAATTTGTTTGTGCTGCTACTTATTGATATCCTGGGGGCTACCTTTCAAGAGTAGATTCGTGTCTCCGTGGAACAAGCCTGCAGCAAACCTGAAGCAAGCCTCAGGGTGTTTCCAGAGCACCAGGGCACACATGCAGCAGAGCTCCATTGCTGCACTAACACGCCAGCAGAACTGTTTAGAAAAGTTCTCCACAGTCAATCTTCAGCCTGTCCACAGGGCAGACATGTGGGCAGAAGGTAAGCCATATGTAGATTGTGGAGTGCCTGCAGCCAATCTAGACCAGAGTAAGAAAAACCCATCGACAAAATCTAAAAGCATTTTTAGCAGATGGATTTCCAGCTTGTTCACTGTCCTTCTGGCAATGTTTACCTAAGAGAGTGTTCTGACTATGATGTACCTAGAGGTAGGAGGTAGGTTGCCACCCTGAAGACTGGGAACATACCACTGCCATTTTAATTTTGAATGAAACTTCTTCTGCTCCTTGGTCTTGTGATATCGGGACAGTTGTGTCTCGGAACATGATGGTCATTTTGGGGCTGAATGTGGGCTTAGATTTCAGGAGTCTAAGGAGTTTAAGGAGATTTTTTGAGATAATCCCCTTTTATTTAGCTATCTGATTTACATATAATTTAATTTGAAGTATATAGGTGTTATTTTGGCTTTCAATTTATACCCTAAGCTAAAGTTATAGGCAATATGCTGCAATGTAAGCAAAATATATGCCAGAGCTTAAAATCAAGGTTGTGTTCTTAAACTTAATTTTGGTGGTTTAAAGCAAGATTTATCTCCTTAATATAAGAGAGGGAGGATTTACTCAGATATTAAAATGCTTATTTTAAAATGTCTGTATATAGATTTCTAGCGGAAAATTAGGAGCGGGATTCAGCTTCCTGAGCATGTGTCCATTTTTATGCATCACCATGGGACTTATTACATGTCCTCAAACCAGAACGCTGGGGGACTTCTATAAATGATGTATCTAAGCTGCCAGCCCCACATGGTGTTCAGTCACCTCAGGGCATCTCAACAAATAAATAACCTCCTGCTTATCTCCTTGGTCTAAGACAAATCACTCTCCAGACTTTACTGATTTCATGACATGAAGTCACATAGGAGCACATGATGTGATTCTTGAGTTTCACTTGTGCAGGGTCAGGAGCTGGACTCAGTGGTCCTTGTGGGTCCCTTCGAAACTCAAGATACTCCATAATTCTGTGATTTACCAGAGTTCAAACTTGTAGTACTAGTTGATGCTTAATTGTGGTGGACAGTCTCAAATGAAATCCTACTCTAAGGATTTACCATTGGTTATGACACTCTTGTATTGGGACCAAATGTCTAGAGCCACTTTTAAAGCAGAAAGAAATCATCATTTCTATAGGGTAACTCATTAACTTGGTGTGGTGGGTTGGCCTTGGCTAGATGGCAGGTGCCACCAAGCTGCTCTATCACTCTCCTTCTCAGCAGGATAAGGGTGGGAAAGAAAATAAAATGGAAAAAATACATTTGTGGGTTAAGATAAAGGCATCTTAATAAAGCATAAACAAAGGACCAGTGTGGAAGCAGAGGAAAACAAAAGATTTATTCTCTATTTCCCATCAACAAGTGATGTCCAACCACTTCCTGGGAAATTGGGCTTCAGTACATGTAGCAGTTGCTCCAAAAGACAAATGTTGTAATAGCTTAATGTCCTTCCTCCTCATTTCATTGCTGAGCAGACACCATATAGTATGGAATATCACTTTGGTCAGTTTGAGTCAGCTGTCCTGGCTGTGTCTCCTTCCAAGACCTTGCCTACCCCCAGCCTACTGGTGAGAAGCAACAGCCTTGATGGTGTGCCTTGATGCTGTACCAGCACTGCTCCTCAGTAGCCGAAACACTGGTGTGTTATCAACACCTTTCTAGCTAGCACTGCAAGGAAAATTAACTCCATTGTAGCCAGACACCATGTATATAACAGCCTGTTTTTAGAGTGGAATCTCCTCACTGAGTATTTACTGACCAGCTTAGAAATGAGTCTTCAAAGGAGCTAAGATTAAGGTGAGTTGTTTCCTTCCCTGCCTTACTTTTAAATCACCCCTTTCAAATTACAAGAAAAAAAAGAGAAGTTTACAATGCATATAGTTCCAAATTTCATTTTTTTTAATTAGTAAGGAGTCACAATTTTCACAATTGTTACCTCATTTCAGGGATGCGGTGTTGCAAACATTCAAACTTCGGGAGCTTTGAAAAAGCCCCTAATCAAAGCAAGTGAGACATACACGATGTGATGTAAACATCATAGTGCTCACGTTGACTTTGGGCTGTTGCCAGAGCCTTCGCAGTTTCTGAAGCTGAAATCCAGACAGCGAGATCATTGCACCAGTGGAAGGCAGTATGCAGTGTATGATGAGCATACCTGTCCAAAAATGTCTTAAGCTTTAGACAATCCACAGAAGAGGGTATTAGATAAAAATGCAGCATACCATGCAAAGAAGAAAAGAGATATGTCCTTCACCTGGCTTCCTGTTTTTGCTGTGTAAGTCTTAGTACCCTGATCTGTTTCCTACCTTTCTCTTTGCAAAGGCACACACAGGTGGCCTCCACCATCTCCTGCGCTACATTTTCTCAAACTCCCTGAATTATTCCAGACATGAGGGATCTAACTAATCTACATCCTGGGGAGACTTTGTGGACTGTGTGCAAAGGGAGAAGATACACCTGTAATTTCACCAGTGTTCTTTATCTGATAGAGGCATTAGTCCATAATAACAGTGAATTTTCTGATAGCTTCGGTGATCTTTTCCCTGAAGGTCTTATATGGCTGAGTATATTAAACACACTCTCACACAAACAGTAACTTGCTTCCTTCATCCATCTTGTCTTCTCTAGAGAGAATTTTTTTCACTTTGATATGTTGCTCACCTTGTTACCACTCATCTTGTCGGCTATTTCCTCTGTGGTTTCAGACATTTTATGCATGGCTGCTTATGTCTTGTTTTCAGATTCTTTCTGTCTAGGCCTGGAATAATTTTTGTTTATTCAGTACTAAACTCCATTTCCCATATCTGAAAGTTTAAATTCATTTTTGCAGTATCTTCCCATCGACTTTACAACACTGCCTAGGTTTAAACATTGGGAGAACAGTACTAAGAGCGGAGGTGGAGATGAAGAATTTAATGAAGGTGAGATAAGTGACACAGCCACGTTAAACACACACAGTGTGCGGCAGGTTAATTTTTCCAGTATAGTTAATGATGTCTGGAGCAGCCCAATGCAAAGCCCACTAAAATAATCTACAAAACGCAGTTACCCTTTCGAAATGTTGGACCCTTTGAGACCAGATTTCCAGGACTAAGAACAATTAAGTGTCATGCAGATGATATTGAGGTGGGGATATAGTGCACATGGTGTCACAATGAGGATGTAGGGGACTTTCCCTGGCAATTAACAGCAGCCTCTCGCTCTCAGGCCTCCCCATTACAAGGGAACCTGTGAGGAGACAACATAGAACTGCTTAGATGGTTCAGAAGGCTCTCAGTGATAGTTTGGTGATAGTTTCCTTATATGAGTGAAGGGCCAATCAGACGTAATTCTGAACTTAACCCACTGCTCACAAATGGGGACAACTGAGGTGACAGTGGTCACAGACAACAGCTTCAAACTGAGTTGAAACCAAGACAAAGGTGTGAGGCTGAAAAGCAGCAATAGGACTTTGGCTTTTAGAGGAAGAGACTTCAGTTTGTGTAGGGAGTTGCTATGCAGAAAGCCCTTGAAAAGCACCATGAGTAGGGAAGGTAGTGTGAAACAGAGCTGGTGTGGTTATTTAGGAATAAATTGTTCTATAATGCAGAAGGACTGCGAAATTTAGCAGAAGACCAAAATAATTTTTTTGTGTGAACTGATACACAAAAAAAGGATGATACTAAATATGAAAAAAAAAAAAGAAAAAAAAGAAAAGAATAAGCAGCAGAAAAGGGACATAAATGCCCACTCCAGTAGGAGAGTTAGATTAGTGCCCTCTCTCAGCCTTTTCTTCCACTACAACTGTATTAGAGAACATTGTAAGTGGGATCAGGCAGAGTAATGTGGAAAGGGTGCCTCTGAGCAGAAGGATGAAAATCCAAGTCTAGAAAAGGGGGAAAACAGAGAGCTTTTATCATGCTAGACAAGGGCATACTCTTAAACTCATAAAATCACTTAGGTTAGAAAAGACCTCTAAGATCATTGAGTCCAACCGTTAACCCAGCACTGCCAAGTCCACCACTCCTCCTCTTAAACTTTGCTGTAAGTTCTAGTCTATTACATATTTGCATTAATGAGAATCTGTCCATTGGCTTCACTGGCTGTGGTTTCAGATCCCTGTATGTCTAGGGGTTATACATGATGAGGCAGGAAATGAGCAATCAGGCAATGCAGTTTTTTGAAACCTCATTATCCCAGCAAGACTGTGTTTGCCCAGATAGGTTTTGGTCTCTGTTTCCAGATGTCATACCTACAGCTTTGCAATACTTTTTTTTTTCTTCCACATTTTGCACAGTCCTGTCATAAAGCTCTTAGGAAGTCTGGAATTAAGGAGTAACAGCAAGAATATCCATTAATCTATTAGTAAGTTATTCTAACATCCAATATTCCATTAGGAAAAAGCTTTTTGATTCCTGCAAATTTCAAGGATTAATCAAGTTTTAGCTCATCACCTGCACCATTAGCCTTAAGCACTATGAAAATCTTCTGTGTAATCTACTGAACATAGACCCAAGTTAGTTAAAAGGAATTTTAATTTCTGATATCACATAATCATATTTAGGAAATCTGAATCTGCAGTTCTAAGGTCTTCCACTGCTATGATTCACAAACAGATTGACCAGGACATACCTCTCTTCTATAATAATTACTGTCCTACCATGAAGACTCTTCTGCATCAAAGGTTATTGCTTAAAAATATTTCTAACAGACTCAGAAGAAAGCTGGAAATGCACAGTCCCTTGTTTTCATGAAGACAAATTGCATTTAAAAATTCTCCTAATGAAGCAGCATTCATCAGTCCTCCTTCATCTATCTTTTCAGAGTGAGTTTCAGTGCACAGATAAGAAAATTAATGTCTCTGAACTTTCCACCACTTTCTGTGCTGTTATAGTAGTACCTCAGTGAGATGAATTAAATCACTGAGGTTACTTCTGAGTCCAGAAACATTTTTACATGTTATGATATTTGTCCCTTCTGCCTTTCAATTATAGGTCAGTAAAGATAAAATAAAACTATTGTGAATCTGATTTGAACTCTAAATCTCATTTCAATACCTAAAGACTCTTAATAAGCAGAGCGAGTAGGACAAAATTTCATTAGTATAACAATTCTTCTAAGTTCATATATGAGTGTGATAAAGCAAGTGTAGATGAAAATATGCAGCCACCAGACAAGTAATTTTTAAATGCTTAGGGAGTTTGCACCTTTCTTATTTTAAAACAGCAGATTTTTCATGGGTTGTGTCCTCAGCATCCTACCACAGAATCCACAATCAGCATCACTTGGATACTGACCACATTATCACACAAGTCCCCTCTTTCCAGCTCTCTTATTATATGACCTCAGAGCTCTGAGCTCACAGTTTCTATTCAGACCAGAAAATGCCATGATTACAGGTTTCAGTTGTTAAGAGTTGGAATGCACTCACTTGTTCTGACTAACTTCTCCTTCCATGTGCCTGCTCACAGAGGTAAGTAAGGCTGGTACATCATGAAGGGCTATCCAAAGTTGGTAAAGATGGAAGAATCTAGTAAATGTGCTACCAGAAATCATGCTGAAGGAAAGAGCTAACAAAGAAGAGTATTAAGTTAAACTTATTTTCTGTCATATGAGGGTTTCTAATCAGAAACCAAATTATGTATCATACAGTAAGACACCAGAAAACAAAAATCACATGATTTGCCAAAAAAATCAAAACCAATGTAATTACAACCATACCTCACAGACAGGATGTTTATAAGAAAACAGCTGTAGCAATTTTTTTTTTTTAGATCAATTTGTTTTGCAGAAGTATTTGTCAAATAGTTTTAAGTAATAGACATAGTTGAGAAAATCACAATCTGTATGGACTCCCTGGTAGTGCCAAAATGCAGGGAACTAAACCTAATAGTGTGTGTAGACCAAAGATGTGGCAAAATCCTCACATCACATGATTCATCTACGAACCTACTCCAAGCATTGTTAGCAATGCCATGAAGGTCCATCAGTTCTCCTTTAAAGCAGTGAAAATTCAAGGTAACATCATAGAAAGCAGATAATTACAGTCAGAAAGAGGCCCTTGGTTTTTAACACACATGTATACATACACATACACATAAACGAATCAGGGTTCCAGCACAATCTGCCAAGACTATTAGTGACATATTACAGGATGGCTTTTTATCTTTAACTTGTCTTACTGGAAACAGCAGTTTGACATGCCTATTCTTTCAAGGAAGCATTCACATTTCACAAAATGCTGACACCTCCCTCTCACATTCTTTTTCAATTGGTTTTGCATGGCAAACTAGAAGTCAAGAATATTTTCCTACTTGTACAACTAAATGAGTCAGGATATATTTTAAATAGCTTTCAGATGACAGGTATAATCCTCATTATATCTTTAAGAATATCAACCCCCTCTTTTTTGATACATATATTCATACATAAAACCAAAGTCCAAATTCATAGCAACCTGTTTTTTCTCATTTTTATTGTCGTGCAACAGTTCAAGAGAGGCAGCAAAAGGTAATGTATTATCATTTATCATTTATTTATATTAGCAGAGCTGTTAATGGACCAAAACCTAGCCATAGCACACACTGAACAAATTTAGACTCCTGTTCAACCATATGTAGACTATATATATATATATATATATATGCACATTTATAAATCTATCGATGAATTTGCTGTGTGGTATTAATGTCATTTCACTAGGAGCATCTTAATAGCTTCTTCAAACTTCCTCATAGACATAGATATTACTAATTACATTTTGCATTATTTGCTTGTATAGAAATATCAGTCATAAAGAAAAACTATGCATAAAAATTATAACAACTGCACTATGATCCTGCTTCAGGCCTCCAGTCGGAAAAAAGTATGTCCTTTGTAAAACTTGGGACACCCAAACAGAAAAGATGTTTTTTTTCACAGAGAAGTCATGATATACATGTAAAACAATGAAGGACAGTTAAATATATTTGTAGATAGCAATCTAGTGATAGTGAGTGGAAAGAAAGGTTGTTAATGAAACAAGTTGCTTGTGCTTACAACTTTAAGAGGCAAGAAGAAGGAAATCATAAGTGTTTGAAGTAAATCTGGAGTTTGGTCTATAATACATGGCCCAGATGTTGTCTCTAAAGAGGCAACTGCTAAGGGTATGACATAATAGTCCCCAAATAACCAGAGATTTAGAGCAATCTTTCCTTCCCGCCCCATAACCATGGCAGAAAAGACAAACAAGTGGCTTAAATTACAGCAAATAAATATCAGTTTTCTGATATGAAAATATTAAAGGATGAAGATATTAAAGGATGAAGAAAATTTTTTGGGCAGGCTCTTAGTACTTGCACTCTGGAGGTCTTTTAAACAGGCTAGAACCCATCTAAGGACTTGAAGTCTGGGGATTGTTTGACAGAAATGATAAATAGACTGAAAATATAAGACTCTTGGCAGCAAACACCACTGGCTTGTTTCTAATGTATCTGAGAATGGGGAGTTAGTGACGAGTTAGAGGGAAAGCTGCAGCGTGAGCTCACCCATATGAGAGAAAAATACTTCCGTAGCAGAGCAATCTGTAAGTAGGCTGAGATTTTACTCCCTAGGGTGAGGGAAAGGCTGTTCAAGGAGGTTACATGAAAAAATTATGCGACTGTATGTGGTTGTTATGTTTTGTTTTGGGATATCTGCATTAACATAAAGATCTACAAAATGATATATCTACTAGTCAGCTCCTAGTCAAATTTATTTCTGAGTATCCTCATTTGTGTTGTTTATTTCAGAAAATATTGAAACTCAGCGAAATTCTCTGCCTGAATGAGGCAGTAGGTCAGACTAAATGATCAGAATTATCCCTCCTGGCATTAAAATTATTAAATCCTGAAGCATATGAATATATATTCCATTTACAAAATGAGCCCAGTACTCTGGTTTACAACAGGCAAATGCAAATATGTGATGCATAGGGCTTAATTCTCACATTTTGCACTATAAATGTATAGCATATACACCAGTACCATATACATGAATAAGAACGTTAATGTACATACATATGTTCTCTAAGTTTCAAGATTTTATTTGTATATATCTCTGATTATTAGTGAGATCAAACAACAAAGCCTCCCCAGACATTACCTGCTGCTAGTATGAGCTAAAACAATTATGCAGCTTTGAGAGTTCTCCCATGGCTCGGAAGATACAAGAGCATAAATTACATTTTTAAACACTGACCACAGCAAAGAGTGATGAACAAAATGCAGTGTCCTAGGACCATCCCTTTAAAGATATCATCCTGTGTATGAAAATCTCCTTCCTGCTTCACCTTTGCTTAAGAGAAGGGGAGTAGCATTTTGTAGATAGCTCATATTATTGTTAGATGATACCATGCCAGAAGTCACCTTGAATTCATTTAATTATAACAAGGAAATATCCAAGAGTCGGTTCTCTCCTACATTATTTACCTGTAAAACTTGTGAGATACTAGCATGCTCCTGTCTAACTAGAACAAAAGCTCAGGAAGTTTACAGAAAGCAGAAGAAACATTCCTTTATTCTTGAAAAATATAATTTGTCAGAGTGTGAAGTTCTGGATATCCAAGACATTTTTCTCAAATGTCTTGCATATGCATATGTTTCTGTGTGGGATTTTTGCCCTTTACTGCTGGAAGTGGGATTCATCTCACCTAATGTTAGTTGTCTAGTGCAGACCTCTGTACACTCAATTAGTTTTACAGACTGTCCCTGTACTCTGGGGAGGGAAATGGTCGCTGCTAGATTGTAATTTGTATCCTCTTCCTTCATATACCTAAACTAGGTAAAGACAAATTAATACCTTAAACTATCTATTTCTCTCTATTTATTTTAAAATGAGTCTGGCCTGGCTGGTTCAAACATAGATGTCTACACTGCAGTCATCGATGTTCTTTTCAAAAACTGAAGGGAATTACCTTCAATGAATTGTTAAGGGAAGAAGAGAGTGAAAAGGATTTGCCGGATCCGACAAAGCTTTCCTACAGTTTTCTGAGTATTAGCAATCTGTGAAGATAACGAGCTTTTATTTTTCTTGCCACATTTTCTATTGCTATCTTTATAGACCTAGTGGAATTATGAGCAGTCAAGTGAATAGAAAGTATATGGCAAGTGGTATCAGAATCTGCAAATAATATGCAAACTACCAAAATTTTGCTAAAAGAGATAAAAGAGCAGGGTTCAAACTACGTGGGAAAGCTATAAAATATGTTAATGAGCATTTTTGGTCTATGTGGATTGACCTATCAAAAGTAAAATAAAACAGGAAGATGAGTTAGAATGGAAGATTAAAAGTTAAGACAGAAGAGTATCATGAAAACTCTGAAAGAAAATCTGAATTCACTGAGGTGCTAGTTTTAAAAACAGTGTTTAAACATACACAAATCTAATAATTAAAATAATTATATTGTCTTGGGATATTTGATATATCATGGTCATAATACAAAGACAATACAAAAATTCATCTTTAATAATGCCAAAAAATCAGACTGTAATAATATTTGAAGACCATACACAGAAGATATACAGAAAGGCAAAATATGTGCAAACAGGGAACAAATAGAAGGACAAAGATAAAGTGTAAGTACCATAACATTATCATAATAATCCCATCACAATATATAACATAGAATCACTAAGAAAACATAAAAGGCTTGAAAAAGCAGAGTAGTAAACCACAGCTGATTCGCAATTGGTATCAGATAGAAGAAATGTAAAAGCAAACATAGAGGAAAAAAAGTAAAGAGACGAGCAACAAAAAGGAAACATTTCAATGTTTAACATAATCTAAAAAGTAATTTACTGAACTGCAGAGAACAAATATTAGTTACCTATTTGAAATATATAATATTATATAATAGAATCATTTAAGCTGGAAAAGACCCTTAAGACCATTGAGTCCAACTGTTAACCTAATACTGCCAAATCCGCCCTTAAACCATGCCCCTAAGTGCCACATCTACACATCTGTTAAATACTTCCCGGGACTGTGGCACAACTTCCCTGGTCAGCCCATTCAAATGCTTCATAACCCTTTCGGTGAAGAAATTTTTCATAACACCCAGTCTAAACCTCCCC
>VZRE01004494.1:0-18402 GCA_013396775.1 Cephalopterus ornatus | reverse complement strand
GAGGGGGGGGAAGTTGCTGGGGGGTGGAGATGCACCACCACATCGTATTTTAACCAATGTATATTACTAGAAAAATCATAAAGGATGCATAAAAAAAATCAAAATAATAAGAGTTAATATCAAATTCTCAAAGTAACCTACATTCCAGATCGAGTCCAATATATTTAAATTATTAGGTCATTCAAGTGCTACACTCTCATTGAGCAGACAGCAACCTTATTCCACTATCAGCTATAAAAGTGATTGAATGTTGTCAGTCTCAATTCTGAACAATATATATTTATAGCATTTCCAGCAAAATGTCTGGCTGCGTGAGGGTCATAGCACTGCCAAGTTTAAACCAATGCCAGATTAGGCATCCTGCCCAAATTATAGCTCCTCATGCTATGCAGGTCCTGTGTTATACACAGGAAGACACATTAGCTAACTGTAGAATTCTGCCTGACTTCAAAATCCATGAATCTAAGATAATACTTCATCTCTTCCTGTCAGAGTAGAGTTTCAATAAAACAGCCCAATACAAACATCCCAAGGTGACACAGATTGCTACTTTTCAAATTCACACGACAAATTTAGGTGAAAACAACATGAGCTCTCAAGATTAAGCATACAACTTCTAACCCATGAAATATATGCATGTGTGATCTTTTAGACAGCAAAGTTGTTTACCCAGGGGCTGTTTTAAGGATATGAGGAACTATCCTGTCAGCACTGTTTTCAGATAAATTCTGTAAGAAATAAGCATTCCCATGCATACACCTATCACCAATCACTTGTTGAATTAAGGCAAGGATGCTGCTTGGGTTCTTACCCTGATAAGTAAGAGGGAAAACAAGCCAGAAACAGTATTCACCAGTATGGTTGTTATGACAAGGAGCTATTAATAAGATTACACTCTGGTTTCACTGACTTTTATGTATGCAGGGTGGATTCTCTGGCACAGGGAGGTTTAGTTTTGTACATCTGTCAAATATTAGATGTTTAATGCTCATGGAGTATTTGCTGATGTCAGCATTGTTGTACCCTCCTCAAGACTGACCAGGGCACAAGAGAATGCCCTTTCTCAGGTGCAGTGTCACGGGCTGAGGCCAACAAGTGGTTTATTGGCTCTCTCAGTCAGAGAGCTTCAGTTTCTCCTGTTCTTTCCATTTTTTAGGGTAGAGGTTTAAAAAGAAGCTCTTCTCATGGAGAGGAATTAGCATAAGACACAGTCACAAGAAAATGGAGTTCAGTTGTGTTGTCTTTGTGTAAAAGAGAAAAAAATTCCCCATTCCAATAACTAGGGGCTTTAAAATCCACAAATCCAGAAATAAAATCAGCAACTTACCTAAAAGTAGCAAGTACCTAGCCACAATATGATTTTTAAATAATAGCTACAGAAGAATAGAGAAATTACCCAGAATACATTAATCAAATTTTTCAGTAATTTTCTGAGAGGGATAGTCCCTGCTTTGCATTCAACTTTAGATCCACTTTTTTATTTGAGTTTTTGGTATCTCAACTTTGTGTTTCAAATGCTAAAGCTAAAATAAGCCAGAAAAATTGGATTTTAATTTAACCAAAATAAAAAGTTTTTTCTTCCTAAAAGTCAAAAGTTGGATTGAGACAAAAGTTGAACTGACAGCTTTTATGTGTGGATTTATCTACCTTATGGTGTAAGGTATGGGTTAGAATTCTTATTCTGATTTTGTCTAAAAATATTGTAAGAGTTGGTTCAGCTGCCACTTTTATTTGTGCAAAACAGGAGCAACTCAAATGAACCACATTTATACATGATTTATTATCACCATGAATGAGATCAGAATTTGATCTAAGGACTAAAATAGCACATCCCCATCCAACTTACTATAAAAACCCAAGGTTTTTTTTTTTTTTTTATAGATACCAGCTAAACCAATTGTTCTTAAAAGTCTGAAATTCTAATTGCTCTCTTTAGTAGGGAGGTAAATTCCAAATATTGTTAATTTCTTTTTTATTACTTTTTAATCTGATGAATAAATTTTCATTTTTATAAAACCTAATAAATGCTTGTTGCAATTGAGAACTTACAGATGATACAGTTATATATAACATAATTACAGTATATAAGTCTAATAGACTGGTGATCTTCTTTAGAGATTCAAAGGGTTGTTCAGTTCAGCACTCTGTGGATGATTAATTTTCAGTGGTTATCTGGTCTAAAGTTGTGAATTGTTTAATGCGAAGTTGCCATGTGGATCACCAGTCTTAATTGGTGGTAGAAGCAGTTGAATTAATTACCAATATGTCTCTAAAGGAGAGAAAAAATGATGACATTTTAAAGAAAGATGGAATTAGTTTTTTTTACAGTAAAGGCTGCAGCTCCTATTTAAACAAACAAACAAACAAACAAACATGTAAACTACAACAACAACAAGCCCTCCCCCCCGCCGAAGTGGTCATGTATTCAAAAAGGCAGGCAGACCCTATTCTATTTTCTTGTAAACATCACATTTTATGCTCTTTGGAGGGTTATTCTTGAGTAAATAATCAATCACTATCTTCAGGATCCTTGACCTTAAGGTGGAAAAAAAAATAAACCAAGAAAAAACTAAGGAAACATTTTTCTACAAAATACCTTATTCTGTTGACTTGCTAATGACTTCCCTTGAAAGACATGAGAATCACCTTCAGTATTTGAGGTAGTTTACTTTCATTACCACCTCTAAACGAAATCCTTTTTGAAATGATGCCATTAGCTGCACAGCAATAAGAACTGCATGCTTGCCCTTTCATCTATCAACCCGAAGCAAATGGTGTTCCATGAACAGTCTTTTAATATACATATACATGACCATGTCACTCAAAAATGTGCTTTCCAAGATTATTTTTGTTCAGGCAAATGTAAGGAACTGGAACTGTGTCAAAACAATGAAGTTAAACCTGCTTTCTTAATAATATTCCCTCAGAGCCCTTGACTCGACAAAATTAAACTAGAACTTTATCAGTCACTCAAGACATCTGGTGAGATGATTGTTATCTATTGAAACTTTAAGCACATTTTGATGATTCTAAAGGTTTGGGGGGTATTTTCCTGCGCTTCTGTTGTTGTTTTGTTTTGTTTTTTGTTTTCCACAAAATAATAATTTTAAAACCTTAATAAAGATCACAATTAAAAAATGCCCAAACTGGTATAACAGGACAGTATCATTCTTTATTCCTTTTCTAGCAAAAGATCATATTCATATAAAAGACAAAAACCCACATATACTTTTAGAGGGGTTGAACACTGCTACTAGCAGGTATCACTATTCCAAAATTGCTAGCGGAAGGCAATATTATGAAGATTTCTTCCCCAATGCAGGGGGATTGGAACTAAATGATCTTTGAGGTCCCTTCCAACCCAAATCATTTTGTGATTGTACGATTCTATGATCACAGTCCACCTGCAGTCCACCAAACCTGGTGCCTCTGGCTTTGAAATAGGATGTTAAGAAGTTAGGTACATTAAATAGCAGTATATTTCATACAGGCAGTGGAGCAAGACAAAGATCCACTCTGTACCACTAATAGTAACAGAGGGGAAAATTAATTCATCAACAAGCTTCCAAAGGAGTTACTAGTCTTGGTATATTGGATAAGTTTTATAATGCTGTTTTGTCCCAGCCCTTGAAATACTTCTTAAGCTGTGAGTTTTAGCTTATTCTCCTTACTTTTCCTTTTTACAATTAAAAAGGGCAAGAGCAGGTGTCTTCCACTAAAATACCCAAAGAGGATGTATCACCTTACATTTACTCATCACTTTTCCTCAGTTTCTTGGCTAAAAAATGTTGACTCCAAGGAAATATATATAATGGTGTTCAAAGTACTTAGAACCTGCCAAATCATCATGCCAGTCTTCAAAATGCTGAAGTCTTGCAAAACCCTCAAAAAATCATTAACCAAGTTTCTGAAAAGAATGTATTGTTCACTAGTGACTTATTGAACATTCAGAGCACAGCACAATATTGAAGCTTATCTCCTCATCTACTGGAGACTTACATAATTAATGAAAACAGTCTTATGTCATAGCTATCCCCCAAATATGACGATGTAAAGATGAAGGGAAAGCATATTGAATTAGAGTGCTAAACCTACATAGAGGTACAATTTAGAGATTCTCTAGCTACATCTGTGTTAGTAATTTGAACTCAGTCAGGGAGTACTTGGGCTGGGTACCCAATTCCTAGAGACAGGTTGTCTCTGGGAATAGACAGAAGCTGAAGTGCACAATGTAAAAACACGACAAATGAAAATAATTTAGATTACCTTAGATGTCACTGATTTGTATTCACTTCTGCCTTGATTTATCCAGTGGTACTTCATTTTCTGTAGTATGTGTAAAAGTTCTCTTAGAAGCTTGTAGCTCCTTTTCCACCCATCATGGATATACCCTGCCTCTTCATGCTCCCATATCTCTTCTCTGTAATCATTATACCTTCAGCTCTCACTTGCCATATGTCTTCTTTCTAAGCCTCTGAAACATATCACCTCCCCTTATAATTTTGAGGCCACTTAAAAAGTGACCTCCTGATCAGCTTTAGCATTATCAAAGTCTGTTTCAGCTTATCCGGTGCTTGTTACCTGTTCCATGGACAGAAGAGGTTATATGCTTAAGAGTAATGCTCCTTTCAAGGACAATCAGATTAAGACAAAAAAACCCATATTTTTTAAAGTTTGTTTCAGGTAATAATCAACCACCACTCAAGGGAATTACTATGCTTCATGATATTGGAAGAATCAACATACTATTTTAAAACAGGTTATCTAAATGATCTGTAACAACCTCATCTCTGACTCGACTGTTTTCATAACATGAAACTGGAGATTGAGGAATACAAACATAGACAATGAAACATCCATCAACCTCCAGGATCTGAATACCAACCCACACTACTGACAACAGGGTTTTTTTCACTTTTCCCAAGAATTTATTTTGTGCCATGAAGACTGCAAGAACTAAACTTTGTTACTGTTTTCTCTATTCAACTTGCTGCCTTAAATATTTGTATTACAAACACATTCATGCCCACTGTAAGTTCACTGAAGGATTAACAACTGAATTGGTATGAAAGACACTTCCTGAGAAAGTGTCTATAAATAAGTTTGAAATAAGTTCATAGATTTATTTTACTTTTTGGTACATGTTATCTTAAATCAATTTTTAAAACTACTTCTCTACATTAAAAAAATAGCCCTAAACATTCAAATTCAATCTAAAGCAAAAATTACTATTCTGCTTATTTTTCGAAGTAATTTTTAAACCATTATTGAGCTCATCCTGTTTTTGAAAAACCTTTCAACCTTGAGAAGTTTAAAGTATTAAATTAGAAATGGTTTCAATGTAGAAAGGATCATCTGTCTCTAGGAAGAAAATACAGGAAAAAAATAGAGTTCCTGCTATTTTTGATAATTAAGAAATAACTTCTTCCCTATTTACACAGAAGTTAATGTTTTCTGTACTATGATCAATAAAACAGCCTGGACATCTTGCTAGGTAAACAAGTCCTTATATTGAATAAATAACAAATAAAACATAGCAAAACTAAAATTTATGATCCCTTTTGGCCAGATATAACTTCCTCTATCTTTACCAAAGAAAAAAGTCTTTAAAGAACTAGCACCTCCTTGAATGTAGAGAAAAAAAATCAGCCCAAGGAACATCTTCATCTCCTGAAAATAAACATTTACACCAGAATTAAATCTAGCATCCTTTTTTTTCCTGTCACCTTGTATGTGCATTTTACAATGATGAAGGTAATAACTAATTGATTGTCTTCCTTTCACCAGACCATGACAGAAATGGTGACTAGAGGTACAGAATAGGGCTCAGAGGTAAGGACTAGGCAGATATTATTTTTTTTTAAAAAAACTTTGCAGTTGAGGGGATTAATTTGAAAGACAATTGTGTCCTCTGCTTAAATAAATTATGTGCAGTTACCAAAAAAAAAGGTTTCTTCAGAAAAAAAAACAATCCAAAGGAAGCATCTGGGTTCTCCACAGACCATCCAGCACCTTGGCGGAAAAATCATCCATGTGAAAAAAAGTGATGATAGTCTATCAATTTTTTTTTAAAAAAGATATGTGTACTTTATGTTCATTACCCCCGGGGAATGTGGATTTGATTAAATAGGAGAGGTCTGTGGCAGAATGGAGAACTTTGATCAACAAATGAAAGCAGCTGGTGAGGGCATCCATCCACATCGCCGTGCTGTGAAGGAAATTTGTAAAGTCAGCTCCAGCAGGAACTAGTGCTCAGCAAGCAGCCCAGATTCCAGGGTCTTGCTCTCTCTCAGACACCATGGAGGACAAATGAGAACACTCCAGTCTGAGCACTAGCTGGTTACCAGCATTGCCCTTCAATAAGTTGACCTAATTGAAGGGAAAAGCAAAAGAAAGGTCTAGAAAACACATGAGCAAACAAAACAGACAAAACCCCCTATTTTTGTTGAGTCTACAAAAAATTCAACTGATATATATTGGGAGCACGATGTTGAAATAAAGGAAGAAATAATCTGTGCTTAAAATCTATGGAGGCTAAGGCAAGGAATGTGGAGAAAAATTTAGACTGGACATCAATAAAAAGCATTTTAATGCTAATATTTATTGTCTTAGGAATCTGTGCTGTTTCCATCATTAGGTGTCTTTCACAGGAAGCTTAAAAGCATTTATCAAAAAGAAGCAGCAATAATTTATCTTGCATTGGGTCTCTCTTCTCTGGGTGAGCCTTGAATTCCTTTTCAGCCCTATTTTTTAGTGATTCTATGACTTGAGAAAGCTTTCACAAAGATAATGGCATTTTATTGCTACCTGGCTGTTCAGCAGCTAAGTCTCATTAAATTTAATTCTCTTTCTGAATTCATAAAGCAAATTCTGAAGTTCCCATGGGATTTTTACTATCTCCTAATCTTTTTTTCTGCAAATACCCTTTTATCAAAGGATTCCTACCAATACATCCAATTTTCTCATGAGACATCTGTAACTGATAATGTTGTAGAAACAAAATATTCTGAGGCAAATGAGAATTAGGAAAGGTCTTTCTGGAAGTCAGAATTCAGGTGCTGATACTGTACTGATTTCATTATCTGTAGTAATTGTAAAAAGTGCACCTGACTGCAGGCAGTGTAAATGATAATGTGTTTCTAAGTAGGCTCTTATTTAATTTTTTTTGTGTCTGTTTGGTTTTGATTGACTGCATGTTTCATTGTGTATCTCAGCATGGGAGAATACTACTGCAATCTTGTAAAAAGTACACTTTTAAGCTCATATATGAACTGAACCCCTTCTCAGTTCTTGAAGCTGAAGTCAATGGAAATTATTATGCAACTGTGATGATACAATCTAGCTTCTTAGCTAGTTCATCAAAAGAGATAATTCTTCTTTTTTATCCCTCTCTTCCTCAGCTTTTTACTTCAACTCTGGTTTAGAATGCTAGCTCTAGAGGAAAACAGATACAGTTTTGTAATTCATTGCCATAAAACAGGACTGAAGGGTATTTATGATGAAAACCGTTAAGTGTGCATGTGTATGTATCAACATTATGACTGAAAGGCATCAATTTTTATTGTTGCTCCAGGCAAGTACTCACTGGCGCAACTCTTTTATCTCTCAGTTTAATACTCTTAGTCTCTAACCATCGGTCATACCACGTAACAGTGTTATAAAGATATACGTATTGCTGATAGTATAAGGGAGGAAACCAAGGCACACAAGATAAAACTCTGAGAAGAACTTCTCTCATGTTAATAAAAGATTCAGCAATGAGAAGGGAACTGTAAACTGTCAAAGGTTTGTTAAGATGGGAGAACTATAATTCAACAAAAGCTGTCACTGCTGAACCTTTCCTTATCCTAGTCATTCCAGCTGATGGCAAATGCAAAGTCAAAGATTAATCAAAATGAAATATGAAGATCCCTCATGTTGTCATAACATAATGACTTATAACTGTTATTGAAAGCTAGAACATATTTGAACACCTGAGGATTACTTTAACTTCTCTAAGTTTAGACAGCATCCTCTTGTAAAGTGATAACTTCTCTAGCCTTGCTTATATTTACCTTCCTGTTGTTGAACTGTACTTTTACCAACTATTACACTCTTCAGTTCAAGTGACTTGATGAGTACTCTGATTTTATTTTAGTAGAAAGATTTAGAGTTAGCAGATCATGTACCATCTACCAAAATTTTCTATGTTAGGCATAGATGGGTAATTGGATAGTGGTAAACGTCCAGGAGATCACAGAGACTGTTTAAAAACATGCTGATCTAGCGCCTGAGTCAGTATAGGATTCAGTTTCAGGGTTGGTCTTGTGTAGAGCCAGAAGTTGGGTCCCCTGCGACTCAGGATACTCTATGATTCTGTGTGTGTATGTGTGTGTGTGTGTGTATCATATTGCAGGTTGTAAAGAAATCTTTATTGCCCATCATGTCTATAAAGCTATCATGTTCAGAACATTTCCAGATTTGTTTTATATACTCAATAGACTGTAAAATTTTGTTTCAAGTTTGCTGTCTATTGTGCACATGAAGACTCTAGTATTTTATGATAAATTGATAATTGACCCAACAGAACATTTCCATAGTTCAGTCTGCTTCAGTACATTATTCTAGGAGTACCTAAGGTCTCAGGAAATGACTGATTCATTGACTGCCGTGTATTCTCAGTTGATTGAGTATGCCTGGTAAATATTCATAGGATATTTTTGTTAATATACTGTATACTATATCATCTTTTCAGTTAATCACATTCAAACAAAAATAAGGCAATTGCTTTTAATTTCCTTTTTTTCCCAATGGTTAATTGCCTAAAAAATTCAGTGTGTGACTAACACATAATGCATTCATTAATAAATCTCTCTCTCCACAATGTGATTATGAGGTATCAGATCACATAGTGATTCCCTTCACAGTTATGAAGCCATACGGAGGCCTTTCATTTTTTCTACAGGTTTGATTAGGTTGCCCCAGGGAACACCCTGCCTCAGAGAGAACTCTGGGAGAGTGAATTGCCCTTTGTCACTTCATGGCTTTTCCGCAGAATAAATTTGTTGCTTGGTGCCCACCTCAGCACCTCATTACAGGATGGCTGTGATTCTCCCGTGGCAGAGAAGAGATGTTAACTCTTGGTTAATTTTTCATCAAGGCACTCCAAGTATATTTAGTCAATATAGAGCACAGGAGGAAGTATATTCTCACTTCATGCCCAATATGTTCAAAATTTTTAAAATAATGTAACTGTAAATGTTCAGGAAATGAGACTGCAAGGTCAGTAGTCTAGAGGATGGAGTGAGAAGCTTCCACAGACCACATGGAGCAGAGGAGATTGGCTGACATGGTCCCACAGAGCTATGAGACTCAGAATATTGGGTGGAAGGTAGAGAAGTGAACTGATTTCCGTAAACATTAGTATGTCCCAGATATAGATGAGGGCTAAAAATTAGAAGATGGAATAAGTGCCTGCTTCTGCAGAGTGCACACACTCTTCTCAAGCAGAGAGAGACTTCAGACAAACAATATAAGTAAGCATTGCCTCTTTCTTGGGGATGGGTCACAAGACAGAAGACAAAAAATATAAGATCGGGATTGTTATCATTAGAAATCAGACACTTAAATGAAGAAGTCATAGGAAATATGTAGAATTATAGGGGGAAAAAAAAGTTGAAGGGGACCTCTGGAGGTAATTTAGCCCAACCTTCCAATGAAATGTGAATGAATCCTCTGGTTGTCTTAAGTTTCTCAGCACTTTGCTCACTCAAATTTTGAAAATCTGTTTTCCTTCTTGCAACTTGTGCCCAACATGTCTTGTCCATTCACTGCACTGCTCTCAGGAAAGTCTTTCTCTCTCTTTAAAACTTCTGCAGATTTCATTTGCCACACCCTTTCCCAAAGCCTTCTTTTCTCCAAACAAGGGCATTTCATGCCATCATCGGTAGAGACAAACAGTATTGAACCCAGTATTGCTCATAGTGCTCCATGAGGAACTATTAGCTTTGTACAAGTTGGACTTTTTACTGCTGAGTTCAAAGGTTTGTTGCTGGTTGCCTCTAACTGTAAAACTTTGAGCAAAATTGTTCTGTCAGTTTTCAACCCAATTTATAGTCTTCTTATCTAAACCATACATAACTTGACACACAACTATTATGGCATGCTGTGTCAAAATCTGTGCTGAGTGTTCCCAGACACCTTCATGCCTTTCACATGCCTGCAAATTGCTTCCATGAGCCCTACACAAAATCAAAGACTGTAAAGAAACCATCTGAAGTGTTTGTCTTCTCATAAAATAGACAACAGATTTAAATATGCCATATTTTCCATGTGTACCCTGTTTAGGTGGAGTAAAACATTGCCCCAGAATGCCAAACCCTGTGTTTGTTCTGGCAGGGAGGATAAATGCTTTGTGCCACATGCAAATACTGCATCAGAACAAGAAGTGTGTTCGCTGTTCCACCTCATGTCCTTCTTTCTTTTCTCAACAGAGGGGCTAAAGTTTATTCCAGTGGAAACTCTCAGGTACACTGCTCTGCCTGAAAAAAGCTTTCCATGATACATATTCAGATTCAGTCTACAATTACACTTCTGCACCTCCATGTCAATTCAGTATTTGAACCCAGTAGTAGATAAGCAATGTGAACCAGCAGGAAAGCACTTTTATCCAAGTACTGCCTTACTCACTTAAAGCAGTTCAAAGGGGATTTATTTTTCTTAGGATATAGGTTTTTTCCTCCTCTTAGAACCTTGATTTAAGATGGTCACAGTCATCACTGAAAACAATTTTAAGTGTAAACTTGGGCTTAGAAAAAGAATTGCATGCTTTTATTGATAAGAAGAGGAGCTGGAACTATTATATTTAATGCTAAAAAATGCTTTGAGAGCAGTTATAATCCTCAGTCTTGAGAGATCAATGAAATCTTAATGGAATGAAGTCTTCCTGGGGACAGACTCCAACGCATTTTCTTGTTTCTCAGCTGGCTATTGCTAGAGACAGAATACTGGATTGGGCAAGGTATTCCTATGTTCTTATGCTTCACTAACTGGTAGGAAGAGTTATCAGCAAGAGGGTTACAGTTCTTGGAAGAAGAGACTTACTGTCTTTCTTACGGGTTGATGCTACGGACATGCTGATACATTTTCGTCTCTTGCAAATCGTGAACTCATCCCTATATTGTGAAAAACAACCCACTTACCCCACTTGTTTGGGAAAGAGTTTTTTATGAGAAAAAGCATTAGTTAAATTTTTGCATCCTTCAAAATTCCTGCACGCAAAAGCTGTGAATTCTGAAAGAGAAAATATAAGTAGCTCTTATATATGTGCCAAAGATTTGAAATCCAATATATTGAGTGAGGTCTTCCACACCAGCATGTAAGTTTTCTGCTTCTCAAAGGGAGATCTACAACAACATAAAGCTTTGATTTCTGTAGACTGGAAATTCTAAAATAATTTGACAAATAGCAAAATCATTGAATATGTTTCAGGGCCATGTGATAAATTGTAAGAAAGTTCTTGTAAGCGTTGAAATCAAAGCACAGTGAGGAAATTCATCCCAAATGTTTGAAAAAAAAGTGTTGCCCATGAAATATTGAGCCATCGTTCTGAATCTGGCACTAATTTTCAACGTTGTCTTGAGCAACTCACCTAAATCTCTCAGTTTAATTTTGTCTTTTTAAAACTGAGATACTCAAATTTTATTTTCTATTCTATGTAGACATCTTTGATTAATTAGTTACTATCTGTGAAATCCTCTGAAATGTGAAGTGCTCCATAAGTATGATACACTGTTTAAGAAGATATTTTCATGCATAAATGACAAACTTCTCAAGTCTGTAATTTTCATGGAGTAATAGATTAAATGCACAAATGACCATATCAGAGGGTAAAAAAGAGTAAGGTTAGATACAACTTCAAGGAGGAAACTGGAGTATAGATGAGATGGATGGTAGAGCATCACAGCTATGAATATCAGGCATGTTTATGTCCATTATATATCGTGAATGCTGTAGATCTATTGAGGTGCCTTAGGAGAATGATGTGGCAGTAAAACAATAAAATGTGATTGGACAAAATTAAGAGTGGTGTCACTATACAAAAAGAAGGACAGTTGCATTGTGGAAGCATATTTTGAGTCTATTCAAAAATCAGAAAAGTAAAATATTGGAATACAGTAGCTTGCTATAATACAAACATAATGAATGAAGGTCCAGAGAGCAAATTAACAAAAAATCACCTCATGCCAAGCCACTCACCGTGATAGTTGAAAGTCATGGAAGTCAGATTTTTTAGTAGGGCCTGCAGCACTAGGACATGGGTAATGTTTTTAACCTAAAAGAGGGTAAAATTAGACTAGAAATAAAAAAAGAATTTTTTTACAATGAGGAGGGTAAAACACTGGAACAGGTTGTCCAGGGATTGTGATAAAACCCCATCCCTGGAAATGTTCATGGTCAGGTTGGATGGGGCTCTGAGCAACCTGATATAGTTGCAGATGACCCTGTCCATGCATGGGGGTTGGACTAGATGGCCTTTAAAGATCCCATCATACCCAAACTATTTTATAGTCATATGCTACAAACTGCTGAAAAATAGTCATTGAAAGCTGCAAAATAAACCATTAAAACCTAATCATTGGATAAATACACAAACACAAATCAAACAGCAAAGAGAAATCTTGAGACTGAAAAAAAATCAAAATAATAAGCGTTTTGCCAAAGGGAACTCGTGTATTTAGAGCACATAGAAAATTTCATGTGGTAGAAAAACAAATTCAGAGGATTGATAGATTATTGCAGAAGAAGAGGCTCCTTCATGCAGTAGATTATTTTCATTTTGCATTCAACTGAGTAAAAAAAATTTTCTAGATATCCTTTCACTACTGCCCAATACCATGGACAAAAAAATAATTTTAAAGTATTTGAAAAAAAAATGTTTGTAATTGTAATAGTTTGGGTAGAAAGAATGATTGTAAAAAATCTTTTTCTATAAACAAATAATTTACTTTCAATAACTTAGAAATCTAAAGTTATAAACATCCATTACGGTTTGAAATGTCACATAATTTATGCCGATAAATAGTTTAAAATTGGAAGGTAAAACTCAAAACAAAACTTTTCTAAATAACTGAAAAGAATCTTTATGTCGGATTATTTCCTGCTTTTCCCAAAGCATCCGAGATACATGTATTTTAATGTCAATTTAGCAAAGACACAATAGGCACTTTGTTGTTGTGAGCTTCGTGCAGATGAGAATGATAATACTGTTTAGGAGGTAACAGAGATGCTGAGTAGCTGATTAGATGATGAATTTATACATGTTGAGTCTCTTTTTAATCATACAATTTACTTAATGTAATAATGAATACCACTAAATGACTCTTAGGAACAATGAGATCTGTGAAGACACTGAAAGTGGGAACAAATTGTCATTTCCTGCTGTTCATTCTGATACATCCTTCACCTCACAAAACCTTGATTTCTAATTATCATTAACCATTGAATTAATGTTTGCACTGGCAGTCTGAGCACAACCAGCACACTCAAGTAGACCTGAATAATTATCTCGTTGGTCTCAGTACCCATTGAACTGCAATGTTTCTTAAGTGTCTTGTCCCCTGAGAATGGATTTTGTTTCTCCAGAGATCTCCCCAGCTGATGGCACAATTACTTCCAAGGACCAAATCCCACACTGCTTCAGCAGCATGATCAGCTCTAAACAGCTTGATGAAGAGCTAGATCTTGTTTTGATCCTAAACTCACTCGGTAAATCTCCATAAAGTCTGGAAAGTTTTCTAGGTGTGAAGGAGTTCCCTTCCATCAGAATTGCAAAACTGCCTTGTGGAATCAAACACCATCTTAAATCCCTTGCATAACCCATTTGCTGTAGAGAATATTTTGTTACGTTTGGCAGATCTCAGATTGCTATGTAAGCATACCACCTTCCAAGACTGGAAACTGTCAAGCCCATAATCACTTGAGGACCTCTTTGAATGCTTGTAAGATCACCAACATGGAGAAGTGCGTTCTGCATTTGGAGATGCTACAGCTGTCAGATATCTGACTGAGCTGTGCTTGTAGCTTTGATTTGCTTATCAGATTTTTGATGTCAGGTGATCTTTCAGGAGGACATGACATGAAGTCATTTTCATATGACCATTATACATGTGCGAACTTATGTCTGGTATGTACACTCACTGTAAGTAGAGAAATAACACTATTTATTTATGGTAGTCTAAAAAAACCCCAGACACCAAGCATGCAAAATAAAGAAAGATGCAAACATAAGCTACTGATATTCTATCTGTCTCCATGTCAACAGTTGAGTATATGTCTAGAATAAAGTATGCAGGGCCTCACAGTATTAGAAAAAATCTTGACACTTTGGAGGAAATTCAAGGAAAAGCAACATAAATTATTAAGGGGCTGAAAGGATTGACTTACGGTGAAAGATTAAAAGAAATAAATATGTATAACTTGCTAAGCAATGACTGGAGGGGGAAAGGGGGAAGGGACACGTTAACTGTTTATGTACATTTGAAGGCTATAAACACCAAGAATAGAGGGAAATTATTTAAGGTGGTCCTAGTGCATAACTGAGTTTAAATAAGATGCACTAGGAATTAATATTGGTAAAATTAAACCAGAAGTGAAAAAAAAATCTTAAACCATGCATTCTTTTATAATGCAGAAGAGAGACATGGTTCTTCAGCATTGTCAGCAGTCTACTTATTCGCCCAGAGTGTGAGAAAGGTACATTCAAATCCCTCTGTTCTCAGAAATAAGAATTCAGATTTTCCAAATTCCTAGTCAGTTTTCACACTGGTAGAACTTGCTTTGTATTGGTTTCTATCTTTTTAGTTCTCCTATGAATTTTGAATGCTCTTTTGATTCAGAATGAAAATAAATGTTGAAACCTCTGTAGGGAGGGAGTGGTGGTGTTTTGTTTTGTTTTGTTTTGCTTTTCTTACAAAATTGAGTTGTTTTCTGTCTAGGCCTGCACTAGATAATTTACCATAGGAAATGTTTTTGCACTGACAAGGGAAGGGATGAAATGATCTAATAGGCTTATTTCATCTGTAATACCTATATTTATGTGACAATTTTTTCAGGAAAACAAAGGCTTCACACTCAGACAGTGATCAAAAAGCTCACAAAATAAAGCACAGAGATAGAATGCCAAAATAGCCTTACAACACCAGACTTTGAAGTACTTGTTTTCCTGTTTCCTCTACTCTTCTCTGGAAAAGCCTCTTAAATCCTTTAAACTACTAATCTCTTTTTAAATCACAAAACTTGTCATATAATCATAGATTTGGTTAGATTGGAAAAGACATTTAAGATAATTGAGTCCAAGAGTAACCCAGAACTGCCAAGTCCACCACTAAACCACGTCCCCAGGCACTACATCTACACGTCTTTTACATATCTCCAGGGATGGCGACTCAACCCCTTCTCTGGGCGGTCTGTTCTGACAGAGAACAACTGGTCTTACTATTAAAGACTCAGGCAAAGAAGGAATTAAGTATCTCAGACTTTTTCTTAGCCCTTGTCACTGCTTCCCCCCACAACCAATATAGGATGGGAATTCTCCTTAGCCCTCTTTTTGTTAGAAATGTATTTATAGAAACATTTTTTTTTTTTTTTGGGGTAGTAGCCACATTAAAGTCCACTTGGGTTTTGGCCCTTCTAATTTTCTCCTCACATAACCTCATGACATCCTTGTAATGCTCCTGAAGTTTCCTGTCCCTTCTTCTAAAGGTCATAAACTCTCCTTTTTAGTGTGAGTACCAACCAAGCCCAAAGTTCCACCAGTCTGGCCTTCTTCCCTGCCAGCTTCTCTCTTGGCAAATGGGGACAGCCTGCTGTCCTGTCATCAACAATCCCTGAACCTTAACCTGTCAGAATTTTCTTTTATTAAAGAGTTTCTTCCATAAACTGTTAGTGTGAGTTCTTCACAGGCACTGGAGGTCACCACCTGCAAGGAACACACTTGAATAAAGTGGAAGACCCACTGAGGGGTCTCCCCTATGCTGTTGGTGTGTTGTCCCTAAACAAGTCCCTCCAATCCAGTAGGACTGTTCAGTGAAGAGTTCCCATAACAGGGTGCTGACAGACTGTCAGGCACAAGGGTCTTTCCTGGGGAACTGACAGACAAATAAAACACTAAGGATGGAGGAAAATCACCCCCTTTCACGGGTGAGTTTTAGAATTTTAGAATTCCATTTGTCAGTAATGAAGATTAGATAGAGTAACACATTTATTGTGGGATCAACACCAAAGTAACACTTTAGGTCACTGAAAAAAAGCTCTGGAAAAAATGACCAGGAAATTAACTTTTTTTTCCTTTTTTTCTTTTTTTACAGGTAGTTTGTGTACTCACTTGGAAACCTGAAATAATAATTTCTTGTAATAGTGCATCATTCATCTTATAAATATAATTTCTTTAGACCAGGGATTTCAGGAATTGCTGATGGAGAGTTTACTTTCAGCAGTATTAATGGCCTCGATTATTTTTGCTTACTAAAGTGAATAACTGTAAAATAATAGGTATAACATGTCCAGTACTCTAACTGAAAACATTTAAGGGAGTTCTTTGCCGTGTTTTTTTTCCATCAGTTAGTAAATACAAGTTTATGATCCTCCTATTCATTGAGCATCAAACTTCAAAGGCAAATGGAAGAAGTCACAATTTTAACTTGTAAGCATATACCACAGCTTTACCAGCAAAAATTTGTGTTAAACCTACCAATCTCATGGATGTCTGTGTATGCCGTAAAGCAGAAGAGAAGCTGCTACTTTGCTGGTATTTCATTTATATGGAAGAGTTCTGAATTTCCAGTACAATCCTGAATTGTTGGCTGTTGTGGCTTAATGCAGTAAACCCCAAACCATATATATAACTTCACCTGTGTAACAGATGTAGCGTTTACTACCAAGTTATCCTTAGCATACCCAAGTGTTAGGCAGACAGTGTGCCCAAGCGATCAGCTGTTGGAAAGTACTTCAAGCTATTCTAACACCGGGAAAAAAAAAAACTTGAAAAGGCATCTTCTGTGAAGAACATTCACTTTTGTATGGGAAAGTGTTGTGGCTTAACCCTGCCTGGCAGTTTGCTCACACCCCCCTCCAAGTGGAATGGAGGAGAGAATCAGAAGCACAAAAGTGTGAAAACTCATGGGTTGAGGTAAGGAAAATTTAACAGTTAAAGCAGAAGTAGCATGCACAAGCACGGCAAAATAAGGAATCCATTTACAACTTCCCATTGGCAGGCAGGTGTTTAGCTGTCTCTAGGAAAGCAGGGCTTCATCATGCTTAACATTTACTTGGGAAGACAGACAACATACGGCAAATGCCCCCCTGCTCCCTTCCACCTTCTTTCCCTGAGCTTTTATTGCTGAGAATGGTGTCATGTGGTATGGGATATCTCTTGGGTCAGTTGAGGTCAGCTTTGCCAGCTGTGTCCTCTCCCAGATTCTTGTGCATTCCCAGCCTACTGACTGGCCAGGCATTGTGAGAAGTCTTGATCCTGTGTTAGAACTGCTCAGCAATAGCTAGAACAACCCTGTATTATCAACACTGTGTCCAGCACAAGGCCAAAACATAGCCCCACAACAGCTACTGTGAAGAACTTGAACTCTATCTTAGACAAAACCAGTACAGAGGGAAAGGAAGAAACACAGCTCTGACCTGTTATAGTCAAAAACTTTTTCACCACAAGCTTAGTGTAGTTTTGGAAAAAGTTGTCCAGAGACATTTTGAAGTTCTCAGAGTAGAAAGCCCTGAGCAACCTGGTCTGATGTCATAGCTGACCTTACTTTGAGCAGGAGGCTGAGCTAGAGAACAACTACAGTCCCTTCCATGCTGAATTATCCTGTGGTTTTGTAGGGGTGGCTGAATCTTGCCGCCCAACAGAAGTGAGCTCCATCTCTCCACATTCAGTCTATCAAGGCTCAACATGTACTCCCAATAGACAGACAGACAGAAGTAAACAACACAGGTATAAATATACACATAGCCAGCCACACAGATCAACACAGACAGAAACACAAACAATATTCAATATCCATGCAAACATAAAAAGTACCAGCAGCTTCATGCTGTTCTCTTCGCTGCCTGATCAGGATAAAAGTCCATTACTGGAAAATTTATTGGCATGTGTGAACACATACACAATGTGGATCCCTCCAGGAGCTGGCTTTGGACACTGTTTGTTTTGTGAGTCAGTAGCCCGAAGGGTTTAACATTTCCCTGGTGATATTTTGCATCTAAACTACAACATGATCAAAACACAGTAGAAAACTGTACTTGAATTTTGGATCCGAAGATCTGCATTAGTGATCTGGGATGCGAAAACATAAAGAGGCAGAATTTTAGCATTAGGCTTTCTAGGAGAAAAAAAAACCCAACCAAACAACAACC
>VZRE01004492.1:63397-84303 GCA_013396775.1 Cephalopterus ornatus | reverse complement strand
GGCCTGATTCCCTGGTTGTCCTGTATGTGTCACGTGACAACAGTCAAGATGATCTGTTCCATAACCTTGCCAGACACTGAGGTCAGGCTGACAGGCCTGTAGTTCCACAGATCCTCCTCCTGCCTCTTCTTGTGGAGGTTCCACTCATCTGTGATCTCTCCAGTTAGCCAGGATGGATGATAAACGATGGAGAATGGCTTGGAGTCCACTCTCTGGAAGTCCAAAGTAGAGGTTTGCTGATCATCCAAATACCACATACAAAATTTTGGAAGTTGCCCAAAAAAGCCCAGATACAGGTGGAGCCTACAGTATCTGGAAAATGACTATTACTGAATGCCATTTTCAGCATTTGAAACAGGAATCTGTAGCCTATTAACTTCTTTGCAGCTGCCTGCACATTTCAGAGAACATGCTGCTATGCAACAACATATCAATGCTGATTAGGACAGATCTGAGGTAGCAAAGAGATAAAAAATGTAAAAATTCATTGCCATATTTGAAGTCCTGATAATGCACTTTGTATTTCTAAAGATCAGAAATCAGCACAAAGTTCAGTGCTTTTAGAAAAAGAATAATTCCTTCACAAGCAGACACCAAATAAATAAATACATAAATAAGACCATGAAGCTATAGTTAGTGCAATGTTTCTCTCTTTTTTTTTGAAATTCTAATTTTCTCTATATTTCTGCTCAAGGCAAACAGCATTCTTACTGCATAATTGTGGAGCACCATGTGCATTTTATTCTAGGATAAAAATATTAAAAGAATAAACTGTTGAAAATGTATTGAAATTGTTTTAATTATTCAGTATTTTTAACAAGCATGAAAGATTCAGAAATGACAAAGAGCCTTAGGATCATAAAACCTACTGTATCTGCTGCAGCTGGCACTTGCAATGTCTATTTCATCATAAATAGCAGTTTTTCTGATTCCGAAGTATCTGAAACAGCCACAGATATGGCTGAAACCATTAAGACAGAAGTGGGCACTGTGTGAAAGTATTATTTTTTGTCTACTTACACCATTTTTTAGTGACTAAGTCACTTCACAAGAAAAGATGAAGTGCTTGTAATGCCTACATAAAGATTCTTGTGAGCGTAAGAACCTTTGACAGACGGTAGAATCCTGGAAGATAAGGGGCTCAAGTGCTAATAGCCGGATGGCAGTGAAGCCAACCAAGGACTGTTGGTCATAACATGCCATGAGAAAGAACAAGATATGGCTGGAGATGGGTCCATCCAAGAGTCTTTATCTTGAGGGAATATATTAAATTCATGGAAATATAAGTAAATTGAAAAAGTAAGTTATGCAATTATTTCAAAGATGAAAATATTTTTAAGAATAAAAGCATTCTGCTTCACAAAACCATCTGAAATAAAAAAGAAGGCATGAGGATAAAAGGAGTAAGACCTATGTGCATAGAAAGTTGGATGAAACAAAAACATAAAAAAAGTAAAGGAGGTTCAAGGAAAGTTTAAGAAGGTGTTAAGGCTGTTTAAAAGCTTGTTTTGTTAATAATAAAAAACCCCTCAAACATATGAATGAAAATAAAGGATGAAATTATCAGTTTCTGATAATCTAATTTTAAGTATATTCATAGAAGCTTTGTAGCAATGATATTAATCAGCACAGATTTATTTGCTTATGACAAAAGAAAATTATGTGCTGTTTCTAGATTAGTATTCTCAATATCTGTAAATGGTATTGCAGATCATAAAGCTGTTAAGCATGTAAAAATCAGTGTTTACTAGACAGACATATCAACTGTGGAAATCATTAAACTCAACAATTTTTCACAAAGGGAATATTAAGTCAAAGAGAGCCACAATTAAAAAGTTTTGTGGAAAAATCATATTAAAATATTTAAGTGTGCTTCAATGTAAGGAAAAACAACAAAACAAAAACACCAGAAGAAGTTGTAGGAACACAGCTAGAACTCTATTTGGTACTACTAAGTTTCACATTGGTGCATGGCAATATGGAACTGGCATCTGCGGGAAAGTTGTGCAGAAATCTGAGGCCACTTGACTTTGTAATAAATTATATTCAAAATAAGAGGTTAAATATTTAGAAGAAAAGTCTAATAGACATATTCTATGACAGAAACTGAAATAACGTAAGCCTTCCCAATATGGCAGTACACATGTAAGACATGAAGATGACAGTACATACATGCTATTATACAAGTATCTACTTGCAAAGCACGTAGATACACTTAAAAGTTAGACAGTGAATGACATAAAAGTAATTTAATAGAACAGAATAAATTTTCATATTCTTTTGCAAAAAGAGGAGGGAAATTTCTGAACCTAGCATTCTTGATAGAAAAGAGGGTTTGTATTAACTGCTAGTGAATGCTGCAAGGTGGAAATACCTGCACAGATGCATAGAAAGCGTGGAACTATGACCTCAAATTGCTGGATGTAGGCCAATATTTCAAGCAAGCATCATTATGTTTTTACCCTTCTTTTATATTCTTTCCTGGGTAAAATACTACAACATTTTGCTGATCAGCAGTGGGTACCTCATGGCCAGCAATTTACATGCCAGATGAGATCAAATCAGAGCATGGGAATTGTTGACACACATGCTATAATCAAGTATTTTTTACCTGAAGTACTCATTCAGTAAGCAAATATTAAGATCTGTGAACCATGGGGAAAAGCAAACCTCCTGGAGCATTTCAGGAGAAGACATTTGACATCGGTCCTGAGAAACAATATTCTTGTTCACTGCTTTCTGTAGGGTCCTTTTACTAATATTAGTTTATCTATTCTGTATTAAAGACTCAACTTACTATGAGCTCAGTTTTCATTAACAAAAAACTTAACTAAATACACACAAAAAGAAAAAAAAATCAAAGTAACAATTAATTAGGAGCGAATGTGTACTGCTTCTGAACAACGAATTGTAAGGCTCAGCATGTGACAGTTAATGGTCTTCATGTAGGTTGTGTGATACAGCATACAATGCAACAACAAGCCCCGTTTTTCACTTTTAACTGCTATTTTTATAACGTCCTTATTTTTCTAAATTTGCTGAGCCTCTCTCTATGTTGTGGAAGTGAAGCAGATTGCAGATAGCATAGTACCTAGTACAACATGTCTTCCGCAGAAATTTTGCAGGTAATTTCCTCAAACACAACAAAGACAACACATACAGGACAGAGCTACTCTGTCATTTACTTCTGAATAACAAATCATCAATTTTGTCACTTCTCTAACAAAATCAAAATAATTTTCATCTCCTGGATTGATTTTTAACTGTGCTATTACAATATTATTGAATACTACTAGTATCATGCATATTTAATTTTATTTCAGAGATAAAACATTTTCTGGAAGGAAGAGGAGGATAAACTGACAAAAATGAAACAATTCTTCATGTTAAAAATACCCAGCATGAAAACTCAGTTGCGAGGAAGGTAAATTAAAATGTATGCATTTATCCAATCATTTTAAGTACCATAATTACACTGACTGCTCATCAAAAGACTTTTAAGACTCATTAAAATTATAAAACATTTCTCATTAAATATATATTTAACTGAAGATTCTGTAACGTATCTACGTGGTACTTTAAATCATACAAAAAAAGTTCTGGTGAAAAAACAACTTGAAGTTTAGGTAAGAATTAGTAAGCTTAATGATGGGGGCACAGTGGTTGCCTTTTAGTTAAAATTGAATATCACCCTGATGTTTCCATCTTTAGCCCAAACTTGCGCATAAAATAGTCAATCCTCATGAAATTGCACGTGCCAAATATTATTGTAGTATATATTTTTATCTGGAAATAGTAACTTTCCAGTTTAACAATTGATGCAAGTGGCTGTTGGGGTTAACATTACCTTATATCTGATTTAACTGATGTTATTAGAAGGGGAAAAGGACCTCTGTCCTTAGTCAAAGCTAGTTTGAAGCACAAACATCTACTCATGTGCTCTTAGTCACCACATTTACCTGTTTCAGACATGAGTGCCCCTTTGCCAGCCAAGGCACTGGTATACTGGGGCTTTGTCTAGTGCATTTGGATGGTTTTTTTAATATTCATGTATTGACTCCCATAAAGTGCCCTTCTTTTGGATCACACAGTCTCAAGTCCTCACGGATTTACATCAGTCTCCATCTTCTGATCTTGCTTTAATTGTTTCTCAGTTCTACCAGCAGGATTGTTCCTCTCAATCTTACTAATAAAACTGCTCCTTTTATTCTTCCCAGTGGTGTTATTCTGGTGTGAGATTAACTGTCTGCTAAAGCTCTTTATTGTCATTTTGAGCACTGGACCAACAGATGTTCACAAGTTTCCCAACCTGGTCTTCAACTAGGTTCCATAGGTTAAAGCTGCTCAATACCGTGTGCAAACATTCTCCATTAGAGTCTGAACGCATTCACTGCTCTTCACCATCAAAGTTGGAAGGGATCTCTAGAAGTCATCTAGCACAACCCTGCACTAAAACCAAGTGTAACTATATCAGTTTGCTCAGGTCCATGTCCAGTGAAGTCTTGACTTTCTAAGGACAGAAAGTCCACAGTGTCTTTGGGCAACTGCTCCAGTATTTTATGTCCCTCAAATCCATCATAATTATATGTAGCTATCCCCACCTATTTGCAACCTTTGTTGGAATGCATATAATTCCTAAATATATATAGATTTGTTAACTGGGTTTTTTTCGGATTGTAGGTATAACTGTAGCAAGCTAGGCAATATGAAGCTATTGGAAGAGCTTTCTATGAGTAAAAAAGGAAGACATATCAAAGTATGGCTTTTTCTCCATATATTTTCGATGACCATGAGCAATTAAATCTGTGGCTTTGTTTAAGGATGCAGAAATCCAGTGTGAAGGTCCTCACTGGCATTTGGTGACACTCAGGAGTATGAAGTCTCCCTCCTGTGATCTGATGAAACAAGGGAAAATCCAGGAAGCAAATATAAACAAGGAGAAGCTTCCTTGCTATGTCTCACTTGCAGGAAGGTAAGGGAACACCACCTGCAGGACAGGTAAGGATATCCTTTTGCAAAAAGAACCTATTCAAAAGAGACTGAAACTTCTGTAACTCCAGGGGTATAGGAATAAAGCATGTAGATATGATGGTAAAAGAAGAGGGACATGCCAACACGGAAAAGGAAGAACGTTTGTACACAGGTAAGGGAACACTACATTGGTATAAGACAAGGGGATGAGGAAACATATGTCTTTCTGTCTTTGAGGTGCAGAGAACTGGCAATACTGTATGGAGATTTCCAGTGGCACAATAAATGCATACATTTGATTTTTTTACTATAATCTTCTCAAAACAGCAACACAGAGAAATGTATGTCTATTTAACAGACTGCAAAAACAAGACACAGAAAGATTACTGTGGCCTAGAGTTCACAGTTTTCTTAACTGGTGCACTCTGGTTTTCACCGAATAATCCTTCAGCTCAGTTTTTAACTTGTGCTCTACCTGTTCTCTTTGCTGCAAGTGATTTCATTAGAAATACAAAGACATTAAATTAATAAAGATCATTTTGGACAGTTTTAAAAGGGGTGACTAATGAGTTGCTTCCTCTGTCTTCCCCATCTGTCCTGGTCCTAGTGTCAGGTAAGCTTCTCTAAAACTGCACAATACTTCAGTGGAGGAGAAGCTGGTGTGGCAGAGATTCATTTCCAGAACTCAATTTCAAAAGAAGGATTTTTAATAAGGAGTCTCAGCACATGGATATTGTGAGAGGGCAGAAGTTTTTTTGTAGGATTTTCACCCCAAACTGTTTGCCAAATATGTGATTGTCGATTTCGCATGGGGTGTTTGTTATTTTCCTCTCCTCAATGATCCATGTTTGAAATTCACAGACTCATAGAATGGTTTGGGTTGAAAGACACCTTAGAGATGATCTTATTCCAACCTCCCATCATGGGCAGGGACACCTTCCCCTAGACTAGGTTATTCAAAGCCCCAGCCATCAAACTGCTGCCCTTGACATTCCTTTTTTTCACCTTTTCCCTCTCTTTCTCATCAGTCTTTTCGTCAAATGCTCGAGGAGCAAACAAGTAACAAGTTAGACCTGTCTCCCTCTATATACCCCTTCTGTGTGTCCTTCCAAACAGAAGGGGAAAAATGGTACAGTTTAGCACAAAAAGAGCTACAGATCTGAAGAAATAAAAATGAGCTGCAGTTTTAGCAATCAGCACTTGTAATAGACTACATAAATTCTAATGTTCACAGAAATAACAAAACCTTCTCGAACACTACCAATGATTAATTAGAAAGTCTGTCTTACAAATTTTTCTCTCAGGTGTAGTAATCTTGTGGAGCTTATCATTAAGGCTTAGTTAAGCTCAAAATGGTTGATAGGCAGTGAAAAAGAGTGATGATCTTGGGTTTTATGCAAGACAGTTATCCTGTCATGTTACCTTAGAGTACAAAACAATGCCAAAATAAAGGCAAATTTTTCAGGTGCTGGTATAATGAATTATTTATAAAAATTCATTACTATATTTCCAATATTAGTGCAACTTACAGAAAGTATAGAGTTGCATACAGGGTACACTGTATTCACATTATTTTTGGATTAGCTGCACTAAAAATCTGAAACAAAAACATACAGAAAACCTACAAAAACTATTACCTAGTGTAAATAAACCACATATATTTTGTCATACTATGTCTGTATATTGAAAGATAATGTTACTTTTTCACCTTTCAACCACTGTATTTTCAGTGTACTTCTAAGAATCACTGTGTGATACCTCAAAGAAGTAGGAAGGCATATGTCCCTTTAGAGGAAGCTCAACAAAATATAAAATTTACTGAGATAATCATTGCTTCTCACAGATTCCCTGGCACATTAAATGTTATATACTTGCCTCTGTATTGCACTCAATATGATAATAAACCATCATAAAACTTAACTTTTTTGTACACAAACCTCCTGATGTAATACACAAACAGGGAAGTCAATATTACCTAAAAGACATAATAACTCTAGTTCTGCCCTCTCTGTTTTATATTTTCTCAAATAAATTATAATTTAACATGATTAGAAAATAAACAAATACAACATGTAGATAGTTACACTGTCAAATATGTATTTGCTCATTACGTTTGAGATCACTTAAATTGTATTACCAGATGAGAGCCTTTGATTAGTTCTGAGTAAAAAAAAAAACCAGTTGTAATAGTTTAAATAGAACAATTTTTTAGAAGTGTAACACTTCTTAAAACACTTAAAACCTTAATTCTGACATTTACATATCTTGCTATATACAATCATTACTTGTTATTACAACTTACAAATTATTTTTTCTATATTTAGGCAAAGGATGGGGCTACCACAGGAGATGATGTTCCAGCACAAGCCAGACAGGAGACACGCTTACTTTACAGCTTTTCTGAAACTTTGCTCCTCTGGTTGTTTCTTCTCTCTTTGCTCCCTCCAAGGCAATGGGAAATATGAAAAAAAAGTGCAAACCCCCCCAACATGTGAAGCAATGCTTAGCTTCCATTCAGAGGATTCAAGGATCTCTGCTTAAGAGAATATCAGACTTTAAGTAATAACAGCAGAATTTCTCAGGAACAAAAATCATACTGAAAAAAAAAAGTATGTAAACCTCTTAGAGCCAGACCTCTAAATAAAGTACTAAACAGTACTTTAATTTTTTTCTGTAGAGATAAAAAAAAAAATTGATGAATTAACAGGGCAGGCTTTTCATATTCATCTGTATTCTGAAACAGCATGAGACGTCAGATGCTAAGCTCATCAGTGGACCTTTGCAAAAATAAGTTTAAATAAGATATATATTGTGTTATGCACTGGTAGGAAGCATATAAATAAATTTGACCTGTCAGCTGAAAGTTGAAGGGGCTGTGCCTAAGCTTAAATCAAACCTCACTCTGTTCTTATTAGCTAAAATATGTACTGATCTACCCCTACTGAAAGCACCCTTAATATTTCCCTTAATTCTTCTTCCAGTCTCTTTTCTGTACCTGGATTCATGTGATGGAAATTATATCCTTTATTTTCTCACGTGACTGCATTTTAATCCTTTTTGTGTTCCAATCCATGTTTTGACAGCACACAAATTTTGTGGGAAAATGCCTGGGCTGGTACTTCAAACCTATTCATCACCCACGTGGCTACATCTGGGCTAAATGAGCTGTGAAGAGCCTCATCTAGGGCCATTGCCATGTTCCTTCATGTAGCCCCACAGTACGCAGCCACGGCTCCAAGAAATGATATGTCACTGCTCATCAATAGAAAATAAATTATTGCCATTCTCACTTGTCATTGGGCTTGTCTTCACTTTGGCTAGCCTACTGATTGGCAGCTCAAGGGGAACATTTCCAGCCTTTGTGTAGCATGATTATGACTGAGCACGCTACTCCCCTATGCATCCTGGACAGTAAAAACATGCAGGGAAAGCAAATTATTTCAATGTTTTGCACCAATGATTAGAGCATTAGCCATGAATGCTACAGAAGCTTACATTTGACAATCAAGACTTGTTCAGTTCTGACATTTATTCACTCATTTTAATGCCATAAGTAAGTGGCATTGAAGGTACAGCACTCGTGTATGTGCAAAGAATGAATCATAATGCTAGAGTGCAACAACATGAATGAGGAGAATGACCTTGGCAAGATTACAAATCTTAAAGGCAAAGAGGCAAACTGTAGGTAAGAGTGAAAAAGTTAAAGTTGTTTCCATGGTTATTATTTTCTCAGACATGTAAATATGTCTGAATACAGCTGCAAAACTGTTCAAATGGCAGCTTATTTAGAATTTTTCTGCTGAACTTTAACAAAAAGCTGTAGCTGACATCTTTAATTGAACATTGTAGCAATGCATCAGCTTTTAAAAATAATTTTGTTTTCCTTAGGCCACTCAAAAGAGAATTAAATAGCTTAAACAGATGGTATTAATTTGGATTTTGAAATGCAAAGACACTGTAGGTCACAAGGTAACTGCTCTAGGATGTAGGCAACAGCATAGATAGCATGTTCTCCATAATGGATACATCTGGATCACAGTGGCAAGAAGCCCAAAATGAACTGTTCTAATCTGTAGTACATAAATAATGGACTTGATACCATACCCAATATTATTTTACATTTGGAATATTTTTTGTAAGAGATGGACTAGTAGCAGTATGAAGAAAAGCAGGAAAATTTTCTCCAGTTCATCTTAATAAAAAAGACACTCAATTACATTCAATAAAGATGAATTAGACAAAATGAGAAAGATCCATAAAAAAATTTTAAGTGTATTTTCAACAATGAGCACCTAAACTGTAGTTTAAAAAAGGGTGAGCATTCAAAGAATATTTAAGGGATCAAGCTTTGCTAATTGAGAATTTGGACTGTTAAGGGGAAATCATCGTGTAAATGATGCACTTAATTGTTATTTGGGATATTTCAAAAAATGGATGGGGTTTTGTTTCTTCTAAAGGAAGCAATTCAGGTGAATGTTATCTCTTTTCAATACAATCAGAAAATATTTACTATTTTTGTTAAAACAGTGGTGCCAGCCTACAACCTATCAGCCAACAAGTGCCATAGAAGTACAGCAGAGAGCAGATACGAGGCTTGTCAAATGACTTGATCAAGGTATATGCACTTGCACAAGGTACACGCGCCTCCCTGGCCCTTGCAACACCTGAGATATACTGGATCAGAGTCATCACTCTCATCCACAACAAACCACATTAACTATCTTTTGTGGTTTAGGAATGGCATTCCCCATTTTACTGTTGCCATTGAAACACTCAAACCCAAGCACTAGCTGCTCACTTCCCTGTCCTCCTCCCCCTCCTGCTGCAGTAGGATGGAGACGAAAATTGGAGGCACAAAAGGTAAGGATTACGTGTTGCAATTAAATGGAAACATCAATGAAATAAGAAAATGAACAGTGACAGCAACAATACTAATAACACAGTGTACAAGAGAAGCGAATGATTCACACGTGAGTGCTCAGCACGCAGAACAGACACTACTTAACAGCTCGCTCTGCTGCGCTACCCAACCAGAAGGAGCCCCTTCCCCTCCAACCCCTGAGCATGCTCTGAGGTGATATAGAATAGCCTCTGTGTCCTGGCCATGCACCCTCCTGGCTACTGCAAAAACTAACCTTGCCCTGGCTGGAACCAGGATACTACCCCAGCAGACAAAGTGTGAGTTGCTCATGGAATTGTGCTTCTTGGAGTGATGAGACTCTTACACTTTTCAAAAAATGCTGAATCTGTGCAGGCTAGAGACTCAACAATAAGAAAACAAGGTAAAAGAAACTAAAATGAATTTTTTCTTTAAATCTCAATATACTCAACACTGCTTGGAATTTAAAGTGAATTGGATGAAAAAAGGATATATAAAACCATTACAAAAAAGGTAATTATTTTGCATATCTGTTAAGACTGTACAGATCCATAATCTGTTGCAGAACTGGGCAATAAAACAGAGCCATTTTAAAGAATGGGACAAATATTACACAAATAGGTATTCTCAAATACATATCAACTCAAAAATTTCAGTAATGTGAAGTTGTTGAAAACAAGGTATGCAGTCAGAGAGAAACAGCTAGACAAAAGTTATATTAAAGAGAAACTAAGTCCTTTTCCTATTTTACAAACACTTTCTGAATTGCCAGTCCAGAATATTCAGTATCCTGTTTTCAGTTAATGATACAAAAGGCTAACTCATTTACAAGTGCCTTCCCCCATTATGTCCTATAATCATGCAACAGCATAAACAGACGTGTAAAAATGCTCTCACAGATAGAAAAATTTTCTTAAAATTTTTAAAATCAGATATGTAAAAAGTTCGAAAATACTGGTATTAATGGTAACCATGAACTTTAAGTTTCATATGCCATTTTTCTACCTCCCTGTCTTTTTGGGGCACAGAATATAGAGATAAACCTCTTATTTCAATATTGTATCTATTAATGGATGGCCTTATATCTAACTTATGACACACTTCAAAGATTGTATTATTGCTTCACAAATATTAGGACAGTATTCTAAAAATATTTAAAACAATATTTAAAACACTTTAAATACTTAAAACATTTTAGAAAATATTTAGCTGACATTGATGAGTAGATACTACCCTATTTAAGATAACATCAAACTGGGACAGGGATTAAAACCAAATTTGAGTTCCCAGTTTGAGATGCCTTTAATACACTATTGCAGAATACTTGGCACCACACAGACATTTTCTTTCTGCAAGAACCTCTCCCAGTGATTCAATCTACTGATGAATGCTCACATATGAATGCTCATGTCTGCTCCAAGTAATACGTCATATTCTCTGCTTCCAGTAACCTCATCTGCACCCTGCACAAACTCCATTCAAGAGTGGAAGAATTCAGCACACCGTTCAAGTGCTAGAATCCCATCTCCTTCTGCAGCAGCCTACCCCTCCGTACATTCCAACCCCAGTAGTAAGGAAGCAGAGATAATTTGTATAGCACCTCTGTTCATTGTACAATTACAGTCCAGCATAAAAAAAAGCTCTTCACAGAGGGAAGGTGTAGTTATATGAAAAGAAAGTACTGAACCCTGTAATTACAGCTTTCCTGTACTGTAAGCAGAAAATGCTCGTGTGTCAGAGTAACAGCCTTGCAATACTCTGGACAGATGTATGCATCTGAGGATAATACATTTTTCTTACGAGGATACCAAGGATATACCAAGTATCTAATTGTATATTCAGGGGAGCTTTTAACTTTAGAAGGTAATCAGATGAAGCTGAATTGGAAATTTATGGCTTCATATAGCAGAAATTTGTAAAACTTATCCAATACAATAGTTCTTACGTCTCTTGACATAACAAAACGTTAGATATTCTCTTCCCATTATAGTTTCTTAATACCTGCTATTGTCATCAGAAGCATAATAGAAAGACTTTACTGTGCATACATTATTTTCTTTTGATTAAACAGGTGCACTGGAATTTAAATCATTTTAAATCATAATTAAATGCCCCATTTTTTCATTGCCTTTTTTTATAAACACATTTTGGCAATTAAATTCTGAAAGGAGAATTTTTTTCCTCCTTCTTTTTTAAAGTTAAGATTTCTAAACAATGAGAATAGACAGACTTATTCATTCTGGAAAGCTGGAAAACCTTACCCAGAGTGATCTGGTTGCATTGTTCTTAAAGGGAATGACTCTTCTACCTTATCCTTAGTTTTACTTTACTCCTTCACAATACTTTTGAATTGCTCAAAGTTACTTATAATTTACAGGCTTCTAGATCAAATAAGTATGAAAGTTCTAAAACACTGAGGTGAAATGACAACAGATTAATATCAGAAAAATTAATATTAACATTATAAGGAAAGGTTTTTTATGACAACAGTATGAGGAAAAAATTGGTAAAGCACAGCTAAATACTATTCAGGTAAGAAGTTGCTACAGTAGTTTAAAACAATTTAAAATGAAAACAACCCAACATCCTGTATATTTGGAATTTATTGCAGATTTTAGAAATTCTAAATGATCTTCTGGAAGGTCTACATTCTGTGATTAGATGCTCTACATCATTTTAGAACAGCCTTTTAGAAAGATCTGGAAGCTAACACCAAAAAAATCAACAGGAAGTATTATTCGCATTTCAAGGATAGGCCAACATGACAGCAGTTGTGTTGATGGGACAAAAGATGGGAGCACTCTCACATTTTGCATTAAGATAATACACATTGGCTCTACAGTGAGTTAATGCAACTAATGCTCAGATACTGTGTTCATAAGGTTGCAGAGTTTAAACACTTGAACAGTCTCTGGCTTGCTTTTCAGCGCTCTGAATTGTGCTATAAAAAAGATAAGAAGTTAAAAATGTAATAGACAGTATTAAGAACTACATATCATAGTCTTATTGCAATTGTTTCAGTTAATGACAAATATTTTTATTTTTGTCACAAAAACCATGATCCATCTCCACCAAGCAACAGTTTCGGCTTTAAGCTTTAGAGGAAGGCCATCATCTTAGCTTCTCTCACAGCAAATATTACTATTTCTGTGTGTCTGACTACACGTCACAAGTTTCATTCACCGGCCTTTGGGTTGAAGTCACTACTAACTTTTTCTAAAGCCCACCAGTTAGGCAAAAAATGAAAGAAAAGATTAAACTGAAAAAAACCTTGAATTACTTGTACTGGTAACAAAACAAAACATCAGGGGTTTTGTAGAACTGGCATGACAATTATAATAGGGATAAATACTCAAGCGAACTTTTGCTCCCATAAACAGCCTTCAACAACACGTTAAAGGCTAGTTATGTGCATAAGCAATATCATACGATGAATATAGGCCAATAAAATTCATTGGAAAGAAAGGACAGCAGGTTATTTAGGCATGAAAAAAATCACCTTGAGAATAACATTTACAGAATCACCAAAAACCATCAATTCACTGTAACATTTAAGTCTTTTGTTGAAAATTTCAAGTTATGAAAGGTGCAAGCATGTGTTTATGCAACAAAAACTTCAATTGTGAGTAACTAGTTAAGACCATTAAATTACAAGGATTTCTTCTTGCAGTATTCAGGTGCTTTTCAAATAAATGAGTCCTTGAAAAACAGCATACAATCTTAGAATATTCAGCCTATCTGTGTTTTCCTAAATATGATTTTAAAAAGAAAGTGTTAAATTATTCTTTTCAATTTAATGGTTCATGGATGACAAATCCCTTACACCTCAAACTGAAGACAACTACATTGCTTAGGTATACATCTCTTTACATGTAATACAAACATATATTTGAAATTATATTACATAACATTTACTTGTGAAAATACTTTGGGCAAGCAAGATCAATGTTTTTATGAAAAGGTATTTTTATTTGAAAAGGTATCTATAGTGTTCTCAGTAGTTCTGAGCAAAAGCCCAGATATTAAGACAAGACTTAATCACAAGTTTCTTCTAAAAGATAAAACTACCTTCTTTAATTATTACACTGAGGAATTCGTAATCAACAATATAGTCCCATTAATAATTCTGTCTAGAAGAAATTTGCATGTTTGAAATTGGAGACATTTTAAAGCACCACAGTTAAATCCTAACTGTAAGAGAAAGTTCTTTTTCAGATTTATTTCAGCTTCTATTAGGTGGCATTATTTTTTCAATAGTCACTAACTCCATATATCTCATTTTAAGCAGCTATGTCCAACCTATAATTATTTTCTTCCCAGTAGAGTAATTCATGGTTAATTATTTGAAATGATTCTTCTTCAAAATCAAAGCCATTTCTTGCCATGGCAATTTTAAAATGCATATTACAAATAAAATATTCCTCAATGCAAATTTTTTGCAATAAGGAGTGTCTATTTTGCCTGCTTAAAATAGCATTGAGATCTTTGAACAGAAGTAAGGACTCTGAGAACACCAAAATCATAGACAAAACTATTTGCTGAACATATATTCCATGCATACAGGGTCTTGCATAGGATCAGTGTCTTTAACCTGTAGTGACCAGGACAGGGTGTTCTTCTGTGCATAAGACAGCTCTAATAGTGGAAAGAAGTATCCTGAGACCTCAAAAGCACTGCAAGAACCCAGACTTTCCTACAGTCTTATGTAAGATTTAATCAAATCTCATTTAACTATAGCTTTGCTTATTCATAGTTGGTGTAAAGTTAATTCTATGTAATACAGCCACACCTTACATGTTTCAGGTTCCAGAGAGACCTTATCGAGCATTAATGAAGTACTGAAAGGGGACTTATAAGAATGATAGAGAGTTTTTACCACCGTCTATAGTAATAGGACAAGGAGTAATGGCTTCAAACTGACAAAAAGTAGATTTAGATAAGATACTAGGAAGAAATTCTTCACTGTGAGGATGGTGAGGCATTGGAACAAGTTGCCCAGAGAAGCTGTGCATGCCTCATCCCTGGAAGTGCTCAAGGCCAGGCTGGATGGGGCTCTAAGTAACATGGTCTAGTGGAGGTGCCCCTTCCCACAGCAGCAGGGGCTGGAACGAGATGAACCTTAAGGTCCCTTTCAACACAAACTGTTCTATGACTCTGATTCTCTGTTTGCATTTTGAAGCGTTACTGGAAGATCCAAATAGTTATTCAGTCTTTATAAGGATTCTCTTTTGACCACCCTTAAGAATGAATTGGTGAATGCACTGGTGAATGCACTGAAATTATTCCTTCATTTGGCTGTCCTGGTTGGTCAGTGCTGTTTGTCCTCCTCACTTCATGTGCAATATGAATACTCTTGTTTTTCTTGGCTAAGTCCACCAGATAAATTTGATTAAAACTAGCCAAGAGCTTCTGTCCTGCAAGTTTTAGTAATTAAATTATCGGCTCAAATTTTTTACTGTACCGCAGTGCATAGTCATATCTAAATTTACAAGGATCTCACCACTTATATCAAAAGATAAAATTAAGTACTGATTTAATAACCATGCCTTGAAAACCAATTGCATGCTACATTTCTGCAAATTATTTTTTGCCTGCATGTTACAAAACAGTGTAATCTGCATGACCAAGGCTAAATTTGTTGAACACAGTTTAAAAAATGGATACATGAAGCCGAAGATAAAAACTGCAAAACTGCATCATGTTGCATTCAGTAAAATAACTTTTCTAACTGATTTCTTCTCAGACTGAATGTTTTATCACTAGTTCCAAAATCCAGAAGCAGCACGCTCTAAGGCCTTTTTAATATTGCATTTCTGCTTGGTTTATATTTCATTTCAGCTACATCTCTCAAAGGAGATCAAATTAGTCATCAAGATTGAAGATTCAAATTTCAGTAACATATGGAATAGCATTTTTACATGGACGTATTTCTACAGGAATTCAGTAAGTTAAATAGAAAATAAGATTATTTTTATCTTTTCAGCTTTTCCTCTGTCAAGAGACTGCTACAGGAAAACTACTTCTAGTAACTAGTTAGTGCAGTGACAACTGAGTTTAAGGAGCCATGGCTTGGTTTTCTGAAAATGTTACTGGTGTTTATAGTCTCACTGATCAAACCTAATATAATTACATAAAACTCCACACTCACAAGCACATAAAACAAACCAAAGCACCACATTAACAAATGATACATAAGAAAAACAGTGTGTATTATTATCTATGATCCTTATCGGAATCACATACTATGATACTAAAATGAAGGAAATTACCTATCAAACAAAAAGAAGCAACACCAGATATTTCCAAGGACAAGACACCAAGAGAAAATCTCCCAGAACTGTTGCTGTCAGATCTTACTAAATCCTGCCTGGAAAGAAAGCTTTGCAACCAAACACCTGGCCATGTTCAGTATTGCTGGAGCCTAGGCAATCATTTCAACTAGTGGGCTAACAAAACCCAGGTATATAAGAGCTGGTTATTTTGCGGCACTCATCATGGCATCAGATTGAAGTAGCATTTCTGTTTAACAAAATATCCTTTTCCTCCCACCGATCCACCCAAAGTTCTGTCCTAACCAATCCTTCTCCAGTCCTGAAATCTTTTTATTCCACTGTAGCACATATGACCAGGGATAACTTGCTTTACACTGGCCTCTGATAAAGTTTTCTGTCTTATTGTTCTGTTTAATATGCCCTTTGGCTTCTCCAGCCTTCTCAGTTTTGACTTTCATAATGCCACCCCAGTTCTGGTCTCCTTAGTGAAAGAAATATCGGCAGAATCGTATGTTCAGGCCTGCAATGAATCATTATATGTGATTAGTAATATTCACACTAAATAAGCCTCAAAAGAGTGCTTTCAGGCCTGCTTTGTGCCGCTAATTGTGAACAGCACTGATGTTACAGGTTTGGTAGTCAAATACGGTCAGGAAAACAAGCCAGTTGATTTCTCAACCAGTCTTTCTTTGCTATCAGTTAATCATTACTTCTCACACTCTCTTTCATATCCACAGGTAGAAATGTTATTCATCATTTTCAGCTACCTGAAAATATCTCTCCAAAGATGTTTTGTAAGGCTTAGACTAGTCATTTGAAAAGAGGCAAATGCATAATGATGAAATAGAATCATAGGATCATTATGATTGGAAAAGATCTCTAAGATCATCAAGTCCAACCATCACACGGCTTCACTGTGTTCAGCACTAAACCATGTCTCCAAGTGCTACATCCACACGCCTTTTGAACACTTGCAGGGATGATGATTCCACTATTTCCCTGGGCAACATGTTCCATTGCTTTTTTTCCATATTAGAGAGTTTGGTAAATGAGTTTATCAGCAAAATGGAAAAATCATGGCAAAAGTTTTTGGTTACAAACCAAGAAAAAGCACAGATAACCTGAAAGGGAGCAGGCACAAGTTTGTCCCTTGCAGAATATAACAAGTCATACTCCATGCTTAGCGATCGTTGACTACAAAGGCAGTTTTAAAGAGAGCTGGAGTTTAAAATTGGTCTTTCAACAGTTTAAATATAAAATAGGAGAGAGACTAACATAACAGAACACAGGCATATATATCACAAAACGTATGTTTTATAAGTATACTGAATATTTTCTAGGACCTCCTAATTTGAGATTATATTGCTGGATATAAAATTTCAGTCCTTCTCAAACCACCACCACTTTGTATTTTCTACAACAATCCCAGACGGCATGTCCAAATGTTACAACCAACCATAACAAACATCATCACTAGATTAATATTTAAATCTACCAAATCAATTGGCTGCTAGTAGTCAGGGTAGAAAGTTTTGACTAGAAAAGTTGACAAATAAGGAAATACACACTAACTTTGCAACACAGCAGCTCCTGGAAAATCACACATTTCAGCAACACGGTCTTCGGCTACCTCATGTTCCATTGGCATGGGTAATCCCACTAGTCCTGAATTATTGCTTGTCTTTGCTTAGCTGAACAAACCCAGAAGCTGCGGTTCATCAAGTAAATTTACTCCACACTTCTTCCTCCTCCGACTTAGACACAAAGGTGAAGGAAACGTGGAGCCAAACCCATCTGCCTGTCTGTCATCCTAAGGCACATCCATGATTGCTGCATTCATCAGTGAGACCATAACATCTCCCAGAACATCTGTAGGGTTTGGTAAGTATCTTTCACTGCATTTATCCAATGATTAATTGATACAATGATGAGTTTTGCTTATACAATAAAGTGGAATGGAAACAGCTCTCTTTGAAATGCTGCATTTTAGGCAAAAAAATTCCCAACAGATGAATGATAACATAAGCTAAGCTCCATGTAGGTGACAAATGGCAGTCTCTTACGTATTTGAGATTTTATCCACTCATAAATCTAAAACAAAGGTTTACTTGGTTCTGAAAGACGAATAGAAATCAATGAAATCTGCATAAAATTCTCAGTATCTTATTTTCACTATCTACGTACCTAAATTGATGGACTATGACTTTTAGTAATACTTGAAATCCTTGTGTTACTCCATTGCAATTCCTACACCAGTAAAGTTTGATGGTACATAGCCCATCTGAAAGAAACAAAAATCTGAGTCTAAACCAAGATGCCCTTCTGTTTTCACAGCACCTGGTAATGCTATACTGTGGTCATTAGAAGCAGAGAGGCTCTGCGCTTTCCATTCAGAGGGGTTTTCAGGACCAGATTGGACAAAGCCCTGGTCTGACCCCACAGTTAACTTTCAGAGCTCCCTTCCATTCTGAATTATTCCACAAGTCTATGAGCACTCCAAGTGTGTCATTAATTATTGATGGCTTATACTAAATATATAGTTTGCTATTTGACATTGCTTATCTTTCCTCTTCCCAGAAGTCTATATTTGACTCACTCTTGCCTTGATAAGTAAGTACTTTTACCAAACAGAAGGCATGTCTTTCTATGTTAGCAACACTCATTGTCAAGTATTTGACAAAGATCTTTAAATTTCTTCTATGCTAATTAGCCCACATAATCCGGATCCCAATTCCATGTGGTGGGTGTGGGAGATAATGGAATCACCATCAAAGGTTAAGACTATTTTCTCAGATAATTTGGCTTGCTCCTTTTAAAAGAAAGTTAATGCACAACTAAAAATTGTTAGCATTTTATAGGAAATATAAATAAGGAATAAATAATGTAGTCTCCAAATTGAATTTCAAGCTAGCAAAAAGCTATTGAAGAAAGATGCATTCATTAGAGTGTTGTGTCCAAAAATTTATTGCTTTTTCATGTCATGGTCCATGTTCAACTATTGCTTAGTGGAACAGATTATGTCCAACAATAGGTAATTCTAGGGATTCTGTCTATTTTGCTGAATTTATACGCTAGCCACCTTTCTCAACTAAATCAATAGCCAGTCAATTTACATCTTTAATTTCTCTCTTGAAAATAATGTGTACCCCTGAGGTTCTATCTACTGTAAGTTTAATTTTCTATTTAAACAAAATTGAAGTATGAACAGGCTGTATTGTGTTCACTCTCAAAACATTATGCCATTTTAGCTGTTCCAGCCATACTAGAATAAGGTTCTCAAGTTTGTAAAAGTATGCTATTTTAACATGTATTTTGACCATTACGACCAAAAAGACTATTAGTGTTTCAAATGCAGTTCCAAATCCTGCAAAGTTTTAGAAAGCTACTGCAATTTCTGTTTCTTACTGAAAATCACTCCATATGAATTAATCTCACAATATTTGACATTTTGGTTTAGAGAAAGAAAACAAAGGAGGCAGACACATTCCCCCTTCCTTTTTATGAAAGATAATAACACAGACAACTGTTACAATTTCTATGACTTTCTAATCAACAGAATCAATATACCTATTTCTTAAGAATATAACTTAAATTGCTCTTTATATTTACCACTACTTAATTATTTCACTTTGCTAAGAATAAAGGTCATAAAAATCATCCTGAATCTTGACCTACATTTCATGACTAAACTGCAAGTTATAAAACCTTTAACTATGTTCTATTTAATGCACTTAATAGATGTAAAGCTCACAAGTGGTGATATGAAGGATAATTTATGCTTGCAATGTATTTTTGTCCAATTAATAGATTGCCTGTATATTGCATACTTTGCATGACAAAAGAGCAGAATATTAAACTGCCATTTATGAATGCATGAAAATGCACTTTGCAAATTAGAAGTGCCGAAACAGAAATTTTTCACCTTGTTTAGGAAATAAACAGTCCTTAACCAATTAAACTGCATTGTAATAATTCTATGATTTATTGCAAGTTGTTTAACTTTCAAAACTCGGCTAACCCATATTAAGGTCACAATCCATCATGTCTTGCTTGGAAAGTCAGCAAATAATGGCTGTTGTATTAGCTGCTTTTGATGACAGTATGAAAGAAGTATTAGCACTTGTCAACAAAACTGCTTACAACTTAACATTAGCATGCATGGGCTGCTGTACCTATTTATTATTCTGGCAGCTTCACACATATTGTTACAAGCTTATAAAACATTTTGTCGGGTGGAAACTGAATGTACACTGTTTGGTTTTCTGATAGCCTGGCAGCATAAATGTCTGGGCTGACTTAGTTTAGTTTAAGTGTAAATAGAGACAAAATTCTTCAGCCTGCTCTCTTATTGATACTGAAAAGTACTGAATTATTCAGCATTCAACTCTTCTGTTTGTGTCTATCACAGTTATCAATTACCCATCAGTCTTCTTGTCAAAACAGAATGGATTAATCTGGCTGAAAACAAGACAAATAAGTGGATACTATAACAGAGGTGCAGGGTTGCCAAACTGTCACAGGGAAATCCAGGCAGTGCCATTTGCCATCGAAAGTCAGATATCTGGCCTAACTGAGGAAATTATTTCCCTTTACGAGCAAAGAATGTACTTAGCTTACTATAAGTAAAATAATTTGCCTATTTTGCCTACTAATACATTATCAATAGTGATAATCACAGTGATTTTGTACTTACTGCTCAGATGCCTTTATAGCCCAATGCTTTGTGCACAAGTTGATAATTGAATATGAATATACACAAAATATTTTTTTATAAATTAAAAGAG
>VZRE01004492.1:0-56436 GCA_013396775.1 Cephalopterus ornatus | reverse complement strand
CACACACACACACACACACACACACACACACACACACACACATATGTACTTGAAAAGCAACAAGATCTAGTGCCAAGACCACTTCATCTGCTGGGAATTGGCACTAGATATCTTTAAACACCTAATTTTAAAATAATGAAAAATCATACAGCTGAATATTTCCTGCCATTATTTCACACAGCAAACTCAAGTTACAATCTTCTATATATATAAGTGACAAAGTGGGCAGACAAACAGAATTAACACTAATGTATAACCTGATTCATCACAGTTGTTGCTCTATATAAATTATGAAGTGTAACTGATAAAAGAAAAATTGCAAGTTTTATTTGAGAATACACAGTTCTTTTCGTACTGTAATAATCTGCTTAAGTGTACTCTGAGATATGATGCACATCAGCTTTGACTAATTAAATAATACAAAATTAAAATAAGCATATAATGGCAGAAAAGGTAAGAGAGCTGCTTCCTCACTGCCACTACAAAGATAATTGTGTTTAATTGTGAATTGACTTTCAATACACAAAATCCTTTTCAATTTAAAAAATACCACTTGAAGAAAACAAACATCTTCCCTTCAGTTCTTCCAAACTCTCATATTCTGACTGTTTCAATAGTTTATTTATAGCAACTGTAAGCCAATGAGTTCCCAGGTCCATTTAATAACTGGAATTAACAAAATAAACATAAACACCAACTGCATGAAGAAAGTCAAGATATCAAGTATGATATTCTATGTGAACTAAACAGGAATGTATTTGCAATTTAAAATATAACTCATCATAATGAAAATGTAAAGCAGTAGTTCTGCTTTATTTGGTATGGCAGGCTAGGGATCCCTGTGAAGCTACATTGAAGCAAAGAGTAGATTAATAATTTAATTTGGTTCAGAACTGTGCAAGTGGGGCACTGCAAGCTATTATTCTCTAACCAGCTGCTGACCCTAATATGGATCAACCAATTAGACATCTCTATTTAATTGTTGGGTGACCCATCTCAAACTGACTCAGAATTTTCATTATAAACAAAACTCAGTGGCTTAAAAGAATCTCAGCTATCCCCCTGGTGGAGACAGTGGGTTTGATAGAGGCACACAAAGGAGCTCAGCAAATGAAAAAAATTACTAGATCATTTTAGGCTGTGTTCTGTGAAATAACATCTTAATATAATGAACCTTGGTAAAGCAACCTATCCCTTGGAGAAGCAACAGCCCTCTCAGATAACCCCACACAAAGCAAATACCATTCATCTAAAGTTACATTTGCTTCTTGTTATCACAACTTATGCCACTTAATTCATTATTCAATGAATTCACTTTCTTGTTTATTAGATGCAAGGTAGTCACTCATCCCTAAAGGCCATGTATGCAAAAGACTGCTTGTAATGCTGTCACTTCAAACCTCTCCAGGCTTTCACATTGCTTCAAGAATTAGGAATAAAGAAGGAAACAATTTAGATTTATTCATGATGATATTAAATCTGTATATGGTAAAGGAAATGAAAGAAATGTTACACAGCCAACTTAAAATCTATTGATACAGATCAACAGAATATGTTATTCCCTGCATTTGTGAAAGCTGGCACATTGATTCCTGCAGTATAAAACCCCCTAGACTGTATCTTATGTCTTTAAAAGATCTGATTAAAAAATAAAAAAGTAATTGTTTGTCACATTCCTCTCTCCCACTGAAAGGCATCTCAGTTTCTTTCTTCAAGTGCATTTGATATATTCAGTCCACCATCACTAGCAGAATTATCTACTCAAGTGCGCAATCCCTGTAGTGAACACACTAAAATCAGCAATCAAATGCCACAGGTATCAAAATTCAAAACACTTAAAATATCCTTTTGTTATATAATGCACTTTAAGATATACAGCAGCTGATTTTCATAACTTACAAATGTGTGTTCTCCAATGTTTTTAAATGTGAATTTTGCTAATTACATATTTAATAGATTTTAGGAACACAAAATAAGAGCTTCAACTATTTTCACACTGCAGTAGCAGTCAACGAGATGTTTCAATTTTACTCTGTAACCTTATGCTGTTAGAATCATTAAAATGCAAATGAATTACTGAATTAAACAGACTTTCAGTACACTCTTAGCACAATTAATATTGTATAAAATTATCTGCGTAATTATACATACCAACATTTATATAAGGCATTGTAAAAAGTCACAAATTAGAAACTGGATGTAGAACTAGTAAGCACTGGAGAACAGGCTTCTACATATGAAAATGTAATTGGTATTTTACAGTTATTACTCTATGTGACTGCAATTAGACAGTACATTTCACATTTCAGTCACTGAATCATTTTAAAAATAATTATTTTTAAATAATCGATTTTGTGCATCTATCTAATGATGCACAATAATACATTACTCACCAAAGTTTAGAGCAATTACTTTCCTGATGTTAACTTTACTTTTAAAATTGTAATTAGTGACCTGTTAAACAGTTAAAATCAGAAGAAAAATAAACACACCAAAAAATCATTGCAAGTGTACACTTCAAGAAGTGATTGGATGACTCAAAATATCATTTTAATTATAGTAATTTATAGCTAAAGTTGCTACAATAAAAATTGCTTTTTAAGACACTATTTTATACTTTTTAAAATGTGATTTATATGGACTGTGCCTTTAAAAAAATACGTAAGATTCTTAGTAATCCTGCTCTTATAACAGCAGTTACACTTTGACCATCACAACTAATTCATCTGAACAATTAACCTTTTACTCCTGCAGTATGCAAGTACAAGATGTATACCTTTCACTGAATTCAAGGCAAGTTGAATAAGGTAAGTATAGAAATTGTCTTCATAAAATATAATGCAAAACCCAATTGTTTTCTCTATGTCACATAACAGTGTCAGTAGCTGGGTTGTGTGGAGATCTGTATTCACATTCATCTGATGTTCTAAAATAATTCTGAAAAATTAGTAGGGAATAATAACGAATGAAAACTTTTCTGTTAATATACAGAGAGTCCTAACTTCATCCTTTATTGTGTGATGTTTGCATTTTTGCACGTGGGAGATTTTAAAAGTCACACAGTGATTTTCATAGTGCAACCGTATGCTAGATAAAGACATTTAAACTGTCAGTATAAACTGCTTCTGTTTTCATTTTGCATTTAATTTCAATGCCAGACTCAAGGCATAAATTTTTCATTACCTGCAATGCTATGAATAAAAGATTAAAAAAAGAACTGAGAAGAAATTCTAACACATGCAGTGCATGCAGCACATTGTGCAGACACAGTGTGCATAACTAGATGTTTAATTTCCACCACTTTTTCCTATGTCAGAAACACTATTATTTAGTTCATACATCATGCAGCTAATTTCCAGCGTTTCATCTCTGTGGAATTCAAGTTTATCTAGCTGTGGACAATAATCCATTCCACACTCTCAAAATCTGAAGATCATACACATATTGGTAAATTCACATGGTACTTTCTTAACATTAAATAGGGTATTTCTCTTGCCATCTAGTGTTGGTAAGTTAAGTACTATTAAAGTATTTCAACAGCATATATTTTTGCCTTACTTCTTGAACTAGCAAATGAATAACTTTTTTTCTAGGTTCAAAGAAGTAAGAATTACTAAAAATTTCCAAGCTAATTTCAATTTCTCGTTAAGCCTCACTTCATATTTTAAGCCGAAGGATGTTATCAATCCCAAGAGGTGAAGTCATGGACTTACTCTGACAGAATTTTTTATTTAACACTTAAGAGTGTTTCTAGTAGCACTATACATCTTTGCTTTTACTGTATTAATACTCAGAGGGCCTTGGATGAAATTCTGTTTACCTCTCTTCAACCGCCTCTGCTGGACAAAGAAAAATGCTGTGAAATACATCTTGTTCAGCATTAATAGTAGCCTTTTATTTATCAGAAAATATCTCAGAGTCCTAGTTTGACTTCTGCCTAGCAGCAAGCTCTCAGGCACACTATATAATCAGTCCAGTCGAAAGTAAAAATATTTTTTACTTTCACAGTATATCTAAGAACGTACATCTGAACAGTAATCTCCATACACTGAAACTAATTTAAGGGGGGGAAAGGACACTGCACAATACTTAATTTTAATACAGCAATGTGTCAAGTTTTTTCCTAAAAACTTTGGAAAATCAAACGGTGGTTTGTAGTGCTTTACAACCAAGAAGGACTGAAATATCTGTGCAAAGGCAATACAGTACTACTCCAGTCTCTGGTCTTTTCAGTCTGGGATGAGCATTTTTAATTGGAAAGATATACTTAATGGAAGGCGGCTGGATTAATGTGATTTACAGCTGCCAGAGCAAGCAGAGGTGTAGCATTTTACTAGTTGCTTCTTTGACTTGTAGCAAAGCTAGTGTAAGTCACCACCACTGACGAACTTCTAGAAGGATTGGGTATAAGTTGTCATAAACTATTTGTAATGCTTCTACTAAGAGTTCAAGGAGATAAAAAGAGGTAGAATGTGAAAAATGGACTATTTTCACATCCATTGAAAAGTTGTCCATTTGTAATGGACTGTGGTACACTGCTGGAGCTGCATGACACCTGCTCCTGCACTCACTGCACTCATTTGCACTTACTCTGTATTTCTTCTAAACAAACAAAATTATTTTCAGCATTTCAAATTGTCAAGGCACAAAAGCAAAATTATGTATTTATTTTCAATGGAGCAACACCAATGGCAGCAATGTACTTACTGCCAAATCACTTGTCAGTTCCTGGCATCAGCTCTGCAAGGTGATAAGTACTTTAGCATTGATCCAGCATAGACCTTTACTTTACATCACACTGGATGAGAAGCCATTTCCTTTGAGGATCTGAGCTCTCTTTTAATCAAATTTAACAAATTATAGTCTGCAGTGACCTTACCACACAAGTAAGCAAGTAAAGGCCAAATGTGAAAATTTGGTCACTGGCAATAGCTGTTTGAGTTTGGAGAGTTCCATACATTTTACCTGTTTTGATTTAATTTGTGACAATGACAGGATACACAGTTATGTGAAAATCTCATTTAATAACTCTGTTGAAGTGTATGTGTAACCTGGGCATCTGGGCATGGTAATTGTAAGCTTATATACACACATATATACAAATATATATATATAAAGAATTAAAAAAAATGCAAACACAGAAGTGTTGAACTTTAAACATCCTTAGGACTGTAGGTTTCAAGGAATTAAAGTGACAGTGAGAAAAAGAATAATGAAATATGCAGCAAAGAATATCTAAAACTGTCTCTAGTTCTTTACACCAATGTTTTAAATCAATAGTGAAAATTGAAACAATTGCCAGTTAGAAGATAATGGTTTTTCCATGCTACATTCATAGAAAAAATAACTCCAACATATACTTTTGGACTGTAGGTTCTTTCATAAATTCGCAGAAAATACTGCAATTCAGAAATGGGAGGAAGAAGAGAAAGGCATTATGAAATGTTTAGGAAAATGGATGTGAGCAGTCAAACAAAACAGCCCATTAGACTCTAAGTATTTTCTGTTTCTTGTGATGATTTTTTCCACCAACAAGACAATATTTTTCCCAAACCAAGAAAGTGTGGTGTAATTTTTATAGCTGTATCCATGGTTGAAGTCATGACAGGTAGTGCTGCCCAAGACAGAGTGATGTAAAAGCTTGTCTTTATTGGATGGGGAGATTATTTTAGTGTTGCTTAAACTCTATTCAATTCTGAATTTTCTAAATATGAAATTGGGGAAGTTAGAAATTTTAGCCATCTTCTGAGTCATACTGTGGAAGGATTCATTTTAGATTTAGGTATTACAGATTTATCTGACTATAACTTTGGAATGATACTGAATTTTGGTGTGCGTATAATTACATTATCATTTAATTACAGCATAAGCTCTTAATTCTAGGACTGCAAAACATTGAAAACTACAGAAAGCGCTTTGCTGAATTTGTATTTCATCAGCTGGGTACTCATTTCAAAACAACTGGTGAATATCTGTCTTAAAGTTTCTAGAGTAATTGGGATGAATTTAGGAGCTAACTGGTAATTTCATTATGAAGTACAGCCAGAGAACTTCACAGCTTCTGTCATTTTGCAATTAATGTTTGCGGAGTTTTCTTTAGTTTACATTTCTTTTTATTATTTTATTTATTCTTGACACAAGTTCAGGAGACTTCCAAGCTTTGAGTCTAGTAGTGACTTCAGAAGAACAATTTCATTTCTAAAGCTCCACTCTACCTCATTGTTAAGTTTTACTTAAAACCACTATATAGTGACAGTTTATCATACATTTTAATATATAATACTAATTTAATTTGATAATACAAAAGTGCAACATGAGGTGCTAAGAAGTTGATAAAAATCATTTTACAGTATTCTAAATCTGTGTACCTACCTACAACCCAAGGATTTTCTTCTTTTCATAATACACCATAATATGGTTACAAGTGCATTGAAATTCATCTTGTTAGAACGGTAGTAATATATCCCACCAGGACTACTGTTCCTAGTAGCAATTTAAAATAATTATTGTGAGACTTGATGCTAGACATCAGGTTTGCAATAGAATTACAATGAGGGAAGTGTATTAGAGACAAAACATTGCTGGAAGAAAACTTCATAATGGTGCAATTTGGAACTAAGCCTCAATTTTACAGTAATAGATTCTCTTTATGATGGCACAAAGGAGTAAATGCACTTAGCAAATTTAAATCTATTATTAATCACACTTTGTGGATTGTGGTGCAGAAAGGAGAAAAGAAATTAGCTTTTTAGGTATATTTCTTATATAAAACAAGTTCTGCAATGAAGAACACTTTACAAAAATCTCCTTGTTATAGTCAGAAATACAGCAAGTCTTCATAACTGCAGATAATTAGAGAGGTTCAAAATCTTTCTGCAATAGTTTTGCATGTCTTCATTTCAGGTTGGAAGTTACTCAAGATGGTATACTCCATATCACCAAAACACTTTCACTTCTAGAAACAAAATATCCAACAAGAAAGTTGAATTAAATCTCATATTCACACTTGTTTTCTCTAACCACTCTTCTTAAATGAAGGGAAGTTTGCACTATTATTGCTTTAATTATGCCACAGTTATAGCAAAATAAAGTATACTCATTTAAGTGTATATATACACTGATTCCCCCTTTAACAGACCACTGTATGCTTGTAAAAAGATATTTCAAAGAAAATAACAGAAAGTGACTCAATATGGATTTTAGGAAGTTGTCATACAGCAGTGCAAAACAACATTTCTTATGCCATCATTGTGAAAACCTCTGGGTTTTATAACCTACATTGTAATTTTACATCTAACATTAAAATAACACATAGATTTGGTGCCTTTTTTATTTAAGGAATCACATTTTTAATAAAAATTGATATATCAATATATTAAACTGGCAGATGCAGAGTTGTCTGTGCTTTGGGTTTTCTTTTTTTTTTTTTCTGTCACTGATCCTTTCAATAAACAGAAGTCTGGCATAGACAGGTCAGATGAAAATAAAACTTCTAATTCCAGCACAAACTACCAGCATATGAAAGCAAATAGTTATTGTAAATGCATGTTTTAAACAATATATTTCAAATTAATTGGACATTTATGATATGGTTACTAAATAAACATGTAAATATCTCTTATCTTTGAAAGGGAGATTACATTCACCTACATTTTATCTTGGCCATTTAAACTCTGTTTAAAATTACTGTCAGGCAGAGGATCTTCTGATTTTGTTTCAGTTCCATGCATGCCCCAGCCACCACCAGACAATAAATGTATGCCCACTCTGCAGCTTGCAAAGAATAGAGAATTTCCAAACCTATTCTTAGATGAACAAACTTGGATACCAGAAGCACTCTAAGTAGCACAAGCTCATGTGGACTAATTTACTCTGCTTCAGCAAAGAAAATGAGCCTGTGAGGAGCTCCAGACTTCTTAAGTTTTTGATACCTGAAGTACCTTATGTACAATATCCCTATACTATTTTTGCTCTCTTGTAGTCTGTAGCACAGGCTAGGCTGGAGCAATACACTCAGTGGGTCTGAGACAAAAATCAAGAAATGGTTCCATGTCAATGGCTTAACGTGACTGAACATGCATTACCTCGTACTTCTCACAAAATTTTCTTGGCAATGCTGCACATTTATAGAACCAGATGATCATAGTAAAGTCTGCAGAATATCACATGCTATAACACTACAAATCAAAAGTTCAATTACTCAAAACAGTTTTCTAAAAGAGAAGAGCTGAAGACAGGCAAGCTTATTCTCTTTCTACTTCCTTCTCAAGAAGACATCACTTAAAGGAAAAAGGAGACAGATGGAACTACCCAATCTTTATGCAACACCTAGAAGAGATGGTATAGCATTACTTTCTTCCATAACTACTTGTCAAGTCTCCAGATAATTCATTCTAACAAAGTGAAGAAGAGCAACTTTCATTATTCTTAAAAATAAAAGTTTAAACTAACAGTAAAATGTGACTCATGCACATTCACACAGTTAAAAGTAATCATACAAACAAAAGGTGGAAAAAACCTCCATACATTAACATTTTCCTTAGATAAATACAGGACTTTGTAGTGTCTGGTTCAAACTGTGAATGCTTTTTTATTGTTCTTACAACTTTTCAGAGCATAACTTAGTTTAAAACAAACTATAGAGCCAAAACTTTGGGGGAGTGTTAGAAATTCCAAGTTGTATCTTCACTGTCTTTTCATTTTTAATGCAAGTATGTCAACGTCAAATGATCATTTTCTTAACAGAAATAAATGCTTCTTATAAGTAACTGTTTTGCATTCCTAAAAAAAATAAAAAGTAAACAAAAAAAAAAAACCTGAAATTTTCCTAAAACCTCACAAATGGCCTGAAGTATACACACTATATCTTCACGATAGCGAGATAACATGCAGCTTGCGCAAAAAGACTCATAGTAATGTAAAAGTAAATAAAAAAACGTTCCAGGTTTCTATTTGCAGGGATTCCATAAGAATACTGCTATAATCCCATAATAATAATTCATTTTCTTTGACTGGTCCATATAGAGTCATTAGTACAGTTTACAGCACAGGTGATGATAATGTGTGTTCATTATAAAGTCATGCCTTATGGTTACTAAATAGAATTTAAGAAGGTCTGCATCTTGCAATAGTCTTTACATCATTAAAAAGTCCAGCCCCAAAGCACCCTTAAAAATGCAGGGTTGACCACAGCTGAATCATGATATTTTAAAGTCAGCTTGTAGTCAAGGATTAAACACATACTGTGTGTCATACTGACTGCATGAAGCATCCCTTCATCACAAACATCAGAGAATGGAATTTTTCCCAGACTTTCATTCTCATCTCCTCTGAAATACTCTGCTTAGTGATCAGAGGTCACCAAAATTAAAAAAAAAACTTATTAGAGAGACAACAAAACCATGTCAGTTTCTCAAACTAGTTTATAAATCACAGAATACTATGCTAAAGAAAAGAAAAATAAAAATAGAAACAGAAAATAAAATATAGTGCAATAGCAGTTCTCAAGACTGATGAAAACCATTCTGATAGCATGCAATGCTTTTAAAGCCCAATAGCACAATCTTGAATAACACAACAGAAGAATGCTCCAATAGTGTTCACCTGACAAAATCTATTAAAACCTGGGTATATCCTCAGAAGACCATCTTACACAAGCATAAGTGTACTGGTGCAATCATATACTTTTAGGAGGTGGTTCTGAAATTCTCTTTTCTGTCTTTTGACCCTGTATTATTTTCAAAAGAAGCAAATAAAAATTATTTCTATTTATGCAATAGCTGCTCCAGGATAGGAGCAGTTGCTCTGACTATGTGTTTTAGACTAGACACGTGGTCATCCACAGTCTCTAAAAGGAAAAATTTAGGTTAAATCTGAATTAATAATTTATGTAAATTTAGCAATTGTTGATTTCACTTGAAACCTCCAGTGTTAGTTGAATGACAGCATAAATTTCTTTTCCATAATTAAATAATCTCGGGTCAAGTCTAAACTATGTGAAGCAGAGGACCCCACAGAGCAATTTCTGCAGCAAATGTCAGAGGTATTAGACTCTGTATCACTTAGACAAAGGGATATAATACATACAGATTATTAATTTCTAATTGGGCTAAGAGCAAGACATTTTTTGTCTCACGTTATCATAGTTTTCTATTCTTAATGTGAAAGTGCATCTGTGTATTTCCAGAAGCACCACGAACCAGGATATAAGACAGGATAAGGAGATTCTGTCACACTGAGTAATGCTTTTATATATATATAAAAATATATAAAAATATCCATATAAAGACACACATTCATATACATACACACATACACACACACACACAAACATATATATACATATACATATATGAAAGATGCAAGCATCAAAAACAGGTACTAAAATTAGTTTGACTTTCAGGTGAACCAGAGTATAAAGCTTGTTTAAACAAACTTCACATTTGCAAGGTTGCAATGAAGAAAGATGAGAGTTTTGCCCCCAAATGAACAAGACTGAAGAATGGACGAATTACTGGCTACCTATTCAATATTAGCAGATGACTCCATTTCTTATAATTCAAAAATATGTACGTGGCAAAATAAGTAATCTCAAACTTTGCAAGCCTGTAATAGAGTAATAGTTGTAAATGCAGAATATTTTACCATCCTGAATAGATGAATGAAAAGGCACACAATGACTCGAACTGGCAATCACTTTAAAAGGAAAATCACTGAGTAGTTTCCTTGAAGCTCGAGATCGTACGATAACTGACAGTAATAGATCAGTAAAATTTAAAAACAATAGATATTGCATGAATAAAACACTTGTAATTTAAAATTGAAAACATTCTACACAGGGCTATTGTGCTGTGGGTCTAAATGAACCACTCTCTTCATACACAGAAAGATGCTTCCCATAAAATCAGATTGTCTTTCAATGTCTCCCTTCAATGAGTTAAAAACCCACATCACACTTGCTTTTGCTAAACACAGGTTCTTTGCCATTGTGGATCACTAGCCTTTTCCCTTTGCACTGTTAAAAAAATTTCTAAAATATTCTGATTATGTGTTCCCGCATCTCTTAAGCTATATAACTTGTACATAACAACACCCTTAAATATATCCATGTATTCCTCCTACTCTCATATTCACTACTGTGATCTGCTTATTCTTCTTCAGTATCTTTCCCACGTCTGCTGCCATGACTATCACACATGCCCCTTCTACTATTGAATGTTCCTCTCTGGTATCTGGATCTGTAACCTCTTCATGTCTTCTACTTATTTCTTTCACAGTTGCACCTCTAATTTAGAACTTTATTACTCTCAGTATCATTCCTCTGTTCCTCCTCTCAGTCCTAGCATTGAATTTTGTTCACTGCCTCAAAAAAACCCAACCCATCCCTATTGTTTTATGTCTCTTCTCTATTGACCCTTTACCACATTCTCCTGAACGTAATCTTATTATTTTAATATTTAGGTTTAAAATCTTTCTAACCCCTGTAAAAAATCTCTCCCTACTTTCAAACCCACCATTCTATTAGCTGAAGGACTGCCCAACATACCCTAAATGATACTTACTATTTTGCTGTTTTTCATCCAGAGGGATTTACCTGTTTCTGACATATACCATTTGTATAATCACAAAGAAAATCTTTCTTTTTCATGGCCACAACTGAAGACAAGCACAAATTTTAACGCACAACTCACTGTAAGAGGACATGAAGCAATGTGCCCACTGACCACCTTCTTTTAGACAGGGATGAATCTTTTTCATTCCAATGGTCCCTTCAAAATTACTGTGTTGTTGGTTCTCCTAGCCCAAAAGGCCACTCTTTCAGCTTTGAGTCCAAAAACTGGTTACTGATATGCTATGAAGATGCATCTCAACATAATAATAGCATCATAATAGCTTGGCCCATCCCTTTCTTGCCATGTTCATAAGAAGGCCACATTTAAACGTTTTTAGTGCATTTTAAATGCATTTTAAAACACAGTTATTTGTAAGGTATTTACTGAATTTCACTGAAAGTCTATTTTTGTCTTGTAAAGTGCCATGTACTCTGTAAATGAGCAGTAAGATAGAAATAGGGACAGCAAAAGAAGTCGAACTTCAGGTGATTACAACTGACAAGAGGAAGGAAACATTATATAGCATAAATATTCAGAATACATGTACTTTTCTGGTTAATGCAGTTAGGGAGTTTTGGAGGGATACTGAGAATCCAGTTTAGCTGGGACCAAACACATTCGGTCTTGACTGCAGCTGTCTCCGAGAGTCAAATGGGAACAACATATTGGAATGATATTGCTGACTGCCTGACCAGAACTGGTGACACTGCTTGTGATATGCCAAGGGAGAGCAGATGCTGTGAGGATGCAGTGGTAATAAGAGACACGGGTCATTGTCTCACATGTGGATTGGAAAAATATCATTTTGTGACCTAATATGACTACATTTATGGACTTTGTCAGTAACTGATTGATGGAGCACAGAGTGTTTAGCAGTCTGTGAGAGACCTCTGCTTTGGTTTTGAGCAGAACAACAGACTTGATTTGAAATGTCAAAAATTCACTTTGTAACACTAGCTACAATGCACTGGATTTTAATCTTCTTGGGCAAACCCCCAAAATACCACATAACTGGGCCTTCCTCAAAAAACTGCACCCAACTTCAGCAAAGCGTAGCTCTCTACATATGAAGATGGAAAGCTTTATACACTGAAGAGAGGTAGCGTTAAATCCTTAGAAGCAGTGTAAAGACAAGGGGCATCTTGTAGGAAGCAGAAAGCAAATCATCATTTCAGGGAACAGATATGCCAAGAAGAACTAAAAGTAAAACAACAGGAGGGGAAAGGAAGTTATTAAAAGCAAGAAGGTATCACTCTGAAAGTTGAAAGTAGTATCATGAACTGTGACAAGTTAGTTATAAAACCACAGCAAGGCAGTCCAGAAGAGAATCTGAGTAAAAACCCACGCTATCATTAAAAGTTTACAATAGAATAATGTGTTTTCAAACATATCAGAAACAGAGAATCTGCTTGAATGTTCACCTGGCTCGAAGTCCATTACTATGTCAGTGTCACAAGCTTTTTGCTGGTTTTTTTGGTGATTTTTCTTTTTTCTTCTGAGTGAGCTGTGGAAAACTTTAGCAAGTTCCTCCATTTGAAGCTTTCATAATAAAGCTCTATTAAGAAAGGTCTCAGCAGAAAATCTATGTCAAAATGAATGTCAGTAGAAAACATTATGTGAGAAATAGAGGGGGGAAAAAAAGATGAGTAGCAAATTGCCAGGACCAAACAATATCTGTGTTTCAAAGGACCATAACAGCTGAACCACTAATTGTAGTGTGCAACCTACTACTTAAAACCACTTAATTAAGGACTGGAGAGTGGTAAATGTACCACTCCTCTTTGAAATGTGTTCCAGAGAGTACCTGCAAACAGGTAAGCCTCAAGAGTGTACCAGGCCAGTTAGTGGATACTATAACAAAGAACAGAACTTGTAAATAGGTTGATAAATTGCTTATACCAGGTAAGAGTTGGCCCACCCCTCCTAAAGGGAAGTAGTTTGTGAAAAACTTACCAACAATTCAGTTTGTAAAGGACATCTGCTCCATATAGTCTGCTCAGATTTTCAAAGCTTCTGACAAAGTCTTTCACCAAAGCTTTGCAAAGAAACTAAGCATTCATGGTGGAAAAGAAGAGGTCATGACATGGATAAATCTGGATAAAGCACAGGAGTCAGCTAGCATGGTGAAATGCTAGAGAAATTCCACACTGATCTTCACTGTTTAAGTTATTCATAAATGATGAGAAAAGGGTGAGTCAAATGCGAAATGACAAAGGTTGCTGATCATACAGCAAGTTATAAAGCCAAGAACTGATGATGCAAACATGAAAGGCCTCTTGAGTGATCTCCTGGGTGCTAGGATAGTAAGTGAAATTGAAAAAACAAATGTGAAGTTATGTACACAGGAATCTCAGTCCTAACTGTACTACTGGTAAAATGATAGGCTCTGAGATCATTATTGCCAATCATGCATGAAATCTTGAGGCCTTAAAAAATTCTGGGAAAATGTAAATTCAATGAGGAGTAGAAATGGGGAAAAAAAAGGAAAACAAAATCAAAATCAAAGCAAAACAAAAAACCAACCTTGGCATTTAAGGGTTTGTATTTAGCAGGAAAATAAGAGTAACATACTAAACAATAGATATAAATTCATGGCCTGTTCACATTTTGAATAATGCATTTCTTGCTTCTCCATTCTTCCAGGTTAAGAAAAAAAGAGATATAATAGAACTGAACAAGGTACAAAAAAAGGTGAGATCAGCAAAGGTGGGAGATGGCAGAGCAGGATACAAGAGAAGTCAAAAAAACCTGAAGCAGCATGGAATTAGAGGCAAGAAACCCACTTTACACCACCTCTTCCAACTTAGGAGTTAGTGGGCCTCAAGCACAGAGAACAGCATCACATTAAAACCAAAAAAATTGCTTCATGCAATGTGCAGTAAAGTTATGCATTGCAGGAGATGCTTAGAGTTTATGGGGATTCAGGGGGAGAATGGACAAGTTTGTGGAAGAGAAATGCTTCATTATCTATTAAATGTAAGGGCACTTCCTCTGTTTAAAGGAAGCGTGAGACAAAAGTTGTCAGAAACTGAGTGAATATCCAGGAATAGTTTGATATTTCAACTGGTTTTGGTAAAGCATGCTATATGTGAACATTTTCCATTGTAGTAATCAAGGATCAAGCTGAATAAAGAGACTCTGTTTTTAAAGACTGTTCACTCAGTAAACTACAAATGAGATACTCTATGTACTCAGATTTCACAGTAGAAATGTATCACTGAAGTTTAGTATGCAATATTCAGGATGGCATCTACGAAGTCTTCATTATTTTAATACATGGAGAGATATTAGTACCATCTACTTTATCTGCTTGAGGCATGTAATTGAGATTGAGTTAGAATACCTAAAATTAGTGCTACGTACATATAAAAGAGCAGAAGCGTTTCCAGATGGACCTAAATTAAATGCATGAAGACAAAGTCCATAAATATTCCCTCTAGTGTTACTTCTACCTTACCTAGTATTTGCCAGATACAATCGTGGTCACAGAGAAGAAAAAAGATTTGACTGCTTCCCACATATACACCTACTCAATTACTAATTAAAAAGTCTTAGGATCAAGTATTGGCATTTTTTAGTGCTTTCTGTTGACATTTCCATTACAGACCTATCTCAAGGCTAAATGGATTCTGACAACGGCATTTTATGAGAGAAATAAATTGCACTTCTGTAATGCTTTTTCTCATAAGCGAACTAAATTATCAGAGTACTTAAAACATCAGCTTAAACAAAACCTTTACTTCAAAAATATAGACTCCCCCATGTTTTACATAGTCTTTTCTTTTTCAGTAATTTCACAAATAGAATAATCTACACCCTTCAATTTGTTCTGAGGCATATCAATGGCATTGTTTACATGGGAGGTAGTATATGAAATTACAGGAATGATGCTCTACTTGGCATCTCCCATAATTTCAGTTTAAAACACAGTGCAGCTTCTCCCACATAGCATCCTGATTAAACAAATTAACTATGGCGCTGACTGCAAATGTACACACCAGAGTGTAAAAAATTAACAGATACAATAGCCAAGTCTGTATTTAATTTTAATTAAATTTCATTCTGTAGCTTAATTAATCCACAACTCCAAATGTCAGTAGGACTTAGGCAAATGGAATGACATCTGCTGCACTGCACACTGACTATAAAACCTCCACTGCATGCTGGAAATGTACTAGGACAAAAAAAAATAAATGAATAAAAAAAATTCTTATTAAATATATATCAATTTAAAGAAGTCTAATTTCAATGAACATAGGAGAGGTATTTGATAGAAAACTTGAAAACTTGGGAAAATTTCTTTATTTCACAACTCTGCCTAATAATACTGCCTATCTAAAATTGAATACAGTGGTGTGCATTGGTAACAACATATTTACAATGGAATTGTGATATTTTTAAGAAATCTGTTAAGAGATAACTTGTGGCATACTGTGTAACTAAAAAAAAATCATATTGTAAACACTCTATTATTAATATAACTTTGTATCTGCATAGAAGTATTAGCTAGAAGTTTCTGTTCATGCTTGAAAGCTGTGGGAAGACATTACTCTGTCACAGAGAAACTCACGCACACTTTTAACAGCATTAAGGTATTTCAGTGGTAATCTGACATCTAAATATGTTTACAGTGCCAGCCACATGACAGGTGGATCAGAAGAGGAGCTGAGGAATTTGAGGAAGTGGAATAAAAAGACACTAACAGTGAAAGTAAGTTCACAGATTTTCTGAGTCACACTGCCATACTGATAGCTATGTTATTCCTTAATTTCTTTAATCTTTTTTATTCTAAAAGAATGGCCCCATCTTAGCCATTATTTTTTATTGACTTTTTTGACAAATGACAGACAAAACAGGTACAGCTATGGGAGCTGGGAATGAGGCCTGTGCATCTGAGATTAGGAAGAGGTTTCTGTAACAATGGTTGTGAGGTAAACAACGGATTTTTTAATAAAATATTAATATCCATTTCAAATGGTTATTACCTTCTGTAAAATACACAACCAAGGAAAAAGCAAAAATGAAAGGGAAAGCCTGTATGCATTTCACAGTCCTTTATGCATAAAAATGTACTAAGATATCTCAATTTTCCAAATACTGCCTGTAGCTTTGATCAAAAAGTACAAAATAATGCTGAACTGAAGGATAATGGATGCTCTGTCGTAAGATCTTGATTTTCCAAATACTTCAATCAGCCAGATCCTGTGTTTACAGGACAGAGACTGTCATTTACCTTTCAATTTAATGATCTTTATAATTGTTTCCTTCCCATATTGGTAACCAAGTCATTGAACATGCAAAAAAGTGAAATAGAAGCTTCCAGGTTTTTCCAAATTATCAATACAAGTCCTTCTAGCACTACTAACTGTACTTTGTGCAGCTCTTGCCTATTTTGGATGGTTGTAAAACTATCAGTTGAAGCAAGGAATATTCAAAATCACGTATTGAAAACTGAACTATATTCTTCAAAGACCTATTTTTTTATTCAGGTGGGTAGATTATATTTAACAAAATTATTTAATAAAAGTGCTTTCCTATAACAAGAATAAAAATTAAACCAGAAGATACAGTTAGTTTCTGGAACTACATTTCTATCAAAGAATACAATTACTTCTATTCTTTCCCCCATCCCCCTTAATTTGGAGCTTATTTTATGCCACATGAATTCAAAATCTATATTTAAATTATATTCAAATTTCAATCACTAAACAAAGTAAATCTAAATATGATTATACTTAATTAAGATTATCACAATTAAATCATTAACTAAAGTATTGTCTAAAGTTCCTTAATTTATTTTTCTTTTCCTTTATCATTGCTTTCTCAAAGGCTGCTCTCATGTTTAGAGAAAGCATTTCACTGCACTGCACTATGCATAAATAAACATGTTCAGTTATTCAGCCTCCTCTATGACAGTCAGCACAGATTGCTGATTAGTACTACACACCAAGTACAACCTTCAGATGTGTGCCTAGTTGTTCTCTTAGGTACAAAAATTGGAAGCTCTCTGAATGATGGGAAAACCTGGATGATACCACCCACATTGATCCAGCCATCAGCAGTCAAGAAGGAAGAACCTATTAAAGGCTACAAGAACTGCAGTGTCTATTCAAGTGAATACTCCCAGAGCTTCTACTTTTGATATCCAAAAAGCTGCTCCACCACATCCCCTGCTGTTGGTGTCACTGTAAAATTTCAGGTAATGAGATAAGGGGCACGCCTGGGTTCTTTAGATGCCAAGATGAGGAAAATTAATTTTAATGCTAAAAGTATGGGAGTACTGCTACAGACGGTCACTAAACATTTCCAGCTGCTCTACTGTACTGGAATCTGGAATGGGAATCCTTTTATAAACACCACAAGCACAGAGAATTTCTTATATTCCATTGGTGCAAAAGGAGCATGGGGTACAGCATAAAGATGGGTAGAGGAACAATAAAATATAAATGAAAACAAGATACTTCTCTGTAATAGCTGCAACAAATAAAATGGCTTGGGGGGGGAAATAAAAATGTTTCTGAAAAGAAGTGTGGTAGTTCATCATCATCATCATCATCATCATCATCATCATCATCATCATCATTATGATATACTGTGCTATCAGGGTCAAACCCCCAGAGTTTTTGCATTTTACAGTATAATTCTACTTCCTAGTTCATAGTTGATCAGAGAAGACACAATTTGTGAACAAATAATAATGCTTATTTGTTCTTTTTGTTTATCCCTTGACTAGTATGTGTGGACAATCAAGCTCACTTAAAACTGGACAATAAAAACTATTTCAAAACTATTAAACCCATTAAAAAACTTCAGAAAGGCTGGGATATATATCTTAGTGAATTCAAGCTTTAAAAAGTGTAATAATGAAACTGTAAAGATCTTTTCAGAACCATGCTGCTATTAAGTTTTATAATGTTGGAAGGTAATTATTAAAACCTCAGGTCTTACACCACACTCCTCTAGATTTGTTCATGTAAAAATCAACTGATCTGTAAAACAGAAGTAAAACAAATACATTTATCAATTACTAACATATCTGGACTGGTTAAAAGCCACCACATCTACAATCTAAAAACTACACAATAAAAATCTGTTATTTGCCTTCTGTCCAGTTCCATCCTTACTAGTAGTAAAATTAATAATAAAATTGTAGTATCTAAAATTTAGAAAGATACAAATCTTTACAGAATGTAAAAAAAAAAAGGTATAAATCTAAGAAAATTTGGATTTTTGTTGTTTAGATATAATTTTTTTCCAAAGTTCAAGGGAGAGAGGAGTGGTCTGGATTTTACTCTGTGAGTCACATTCTAACTCAACGAGCTGTGCATATTTCTAGACAGACAATAAAACTTCTACAGATCTACCTGCCATTGACTGTGAAGTTTCTGCCACTCTCAGTGTGAAACTCACAAGGAATATCACAAACTTATGCACAGACAGATAAAATAAAGACCTAATTTTCAAACTCACCATGTAGCTGCCATTATGCATTTTCTCAAACAAATTTTTGCACTAAATGTACATATTTAAAAAAAAAAAAAGAGAGAACTATTTCAATGCACTATGTGAAAACTGGACTAGGCTATTCATAATAGGACAAAAATATACAACTCTCATTTTGACTCCTCAAGTCATCAACTCTTAACTCAGGATACTATTTTGTTATAGTAAGACCTCTAAAAGGCAAAGATACTTCGAAAGGCAAAAAAAAATAGAAAAGGGAAAATTTGCAAGTGTCTGTCCTCTGGAGGTACAAAAGTTTATTGCTCTTTTAAGGCCAAATTTTACCCTTCATTTGTCCAATCTCCATATCTCACGGACTCTGCTAATTTTACTCTTTTCTCCCTATTCAGAATTAATGTTTCTTTTTGATTTTCAAAAAGAACATCAGATTCAAGTAAATTTTCACAGTGGAATCATGTAAAGAGATACAATTTTAAAGCAGCACATTTGGTCTTTGAATAACAGATAACTTTTACAACAGCTGTCCTTCTTCAAATATATGTGTGTGTATGCACACATATATATGTATTCACATGTAGTTTGAAGACAGTAGAAAGGTATTCGGTCTAAAGATATTAGTAAAATGAGACTGTAAAGCACAGTGCTGCGAAAAGATCATCAGTCTGAAGGAAACTGAAACACCAGCAGAACTCAGGGCAGAGTGAACTGATGCCAAAAAAGGCTTCAAATTCTGTTTGCCTCTATGACTTCTATGACTTTCTTAGCTTTCATTTCTACTGTCCACTTTCATCTTTCTGCTCTGATTTTAAGCAAGCTCCTTATCATTAAATAATCTGCTTAATTTTATAGCCTGGATGTGTGCTGGAACAGAGTTACCTATTTCTTCTCATGGTAGATCACTATGCAGTTTATCCCAATAACTGAATGTCAAGATGTTAAATGTTGTTGTGTCATAATTGTTTTACTCACAAGAAATTCTTACTCTCACCTAAGAGAGTGTAACAACATTAATGGAAATGGTATCTACAGATTGTTAGGAGAACTTAGTTATACAGAGCTCAAACTGAGGTGAAATTAATAAAACAATGCAAAAGCAAGGAATGGTCACACTATCATTTTGGTCTGATATTACAGACTTCTAAGAAAAACATTTCCCCAGCATGTTAGAGCTGTGGCCTGTACAGAAAAACCTGTCATAATAAGACCACCAGTTCAACTCTAGCAAAGTTTTTTTCCTATGAAGAATGCAATATAAGGGAATTTATGAAACAATCCATTTTTTAGGCACATGTTCTGAGGACAAAGAACTTACCAAAACCCCTGTGACCCAAAATTTGCTATCAAAACTATGCAGTCAGACCTGTCCTGTCCACACATGGAATTTGTTTGGTTATGAGAATGCTCTAAATGCAGGAAATGGTCAGTGTGAATATAGCTAACAGATAAAGAGTTCTCTCCACTACTAAGACTCATATACTGGACTATTACGCCTTTTTTTTTCACCTGTTTCTTCTGAATAGCTGTTAATAACACTCATTTTACGCTTGAAACTGTTGGATAACTATGTAGAGGAAGCACAAGAGATTGCACTCCTGCGCAACCTCTGTGCAATTTCTTTGCACTTCTGTGTAACTAAAGTGACCTCAGAAGAAAATATTTTATATGGAACAGGTATCTTGCTTTACAGATTCTATCATTTGTCCTTATCTCTAGTTGTGATAATAAAAATTGTTCTGTCTCAAGAGGTGAATTGTTTGAAGTAATCTTTCCAACAAAACCAGATCCAAACAAAAGACTGGATACAATCAAATGCAAATGTATGAGTCTTGTAATAAAGTCCTCGAGTTGGGCATGCTACATAGCATTCACATGCTCTTTTACATCAGAAAGCAGTATCTGCTTAAAAATTTTCTAAGGTCTTCTTAGGACTACCTCAAATTCTTCCTATTGAGGATCAAATATGTGTCATACACCATCAACACCTCATTTCTTGCTGGACAATAAATGAAAAGTAAAAAACTCATGTTTCTTGAAATATATTTTTTAACTATACTAAAAGCAAAATATACAGCAATACAGACTCCCTGAGGGCTCTTCTAGAGATTTACTTCTTTGTGGCATTGCAGATAAGGACATCATCAAAACAAATTCCCCTCAAAATTAATAAATAACCATAATACTATAGTCTTAGCCTATGAAGGTGAACCTTGAATTCAAGAACAATAATATACTAAATTCAAAAAATTATGCAAGGAAAAATTAGTTCTAATTGTATGCTCAATGTGACAAAGAATGTCTCAACTGTAAATAGGTAGGTTTTATTAAAGCAACAAAGTAAAATCAAATAAATTTTAAAGTACTTTCAAATCTTGCTTATATTATTTGATAGTAACATGAAAATAATACCATTAAATATCGCATTTTCTGAAACACCTTTCAATGTCTTAGGTATAAAAGTTATTCCACATTTATACCTTATTAGATGCTTCCTTTTTTCCATAACACTGTTCATCTGGCTTACGCTTCATGCTCAAGTCATGCAGATTGGAGCTGACTCTCAATTACACAAAGTCTTTCTCCAAAAATGACAGACCAAATACAGTACAGATAAAATACATCAAGGTTTAAAATAGGTCCGTTCAGCCCCACTGCCACTTCATCATGAAGTGATATAATTCACTGATGCCTCTGCCCAGCCTAACATATGTTCTAGTCACAGCCTGCGTCACTCTTCATTTGTAATTATTTCCCTTTTTTTCTCCTCATCTTGTAATACTTTGCTTGGTTGAAGACAAATACTGAAAGGAAAAAAGAGTATTATCATATGATGACCTGTTCCAGGGTGTTAAGTCCCTGTCAAGGTTTGATTTTAACATGGGGTATTGATGACAGTACATCAAATCAGGCATCATGTTCAGAATTAGACTATATTAATTATCACTTGAGTGCAGTATGCATGAAAGTGCTGTTTCACTGACTAAAAGGATTTGACAGAATAAAAATCCATTTCTCATCTGGTTGCTTATGGATAAAGACATTCTTCTCTTTGCTGTGGATGTTTCTTTATTAAATATGATACTTATAAGATTGAAGAGACTATCTCATTCAACAACAGATACGAATATTTTTAAACAAAAATATTGCTTTGACGACATGATCGCATGCTGAACAATGTTTCAAAGTTTACTGCTTAGTCATTACATAGAAAAACATAAAATGTATATTCAAGATGTATATGTGTGTAATATTATTTTAAAACAAAAGTTATGAAAATTTATTATTTTATGAAAAAATATTATTTATAATGACATGTAGGTGAAAAATATCCTATCATTTCATTTTCACTTAGTAAGAAAGTGTATTTTTATGCTGAGAATTGCTTCTTGTTTTTCATTTAATAAAAAACTGAAGTTCAAATCACTGAAAAAACTGTCATTGTAACCTATTTATGCAGAAAAATTCTACTTTATAGCCTTTACTACGTAAACTATGAGTTAGCTGCAGAGCAACTGAAAGGAGATCTGAACTTTCAACTGAAAATATCCACAGAGATAGTGAAACCAGCATGAGGTAATATAATTACTGTAAAAAACCCTACCAATGTAGTTTTTATAAATTTATAATTTTCAATTACTATCTAGAAATATGAGTTTCTCACTTTATGTTAGGTGTTAGCTGTCTCACACATTTGCATTGATATAGTGAAGTGCCAGAAAACATCACCACATTAGGGCCATTGCACAAATGTTGCTCATGGTATATGAATTTTATGTAGCGTACCAGAGATCCTTCCACGCTCTTTTTACCATCCAGCTGAGCTGGGAGATGATGTTGGGACAAACAGAAGCTAAAAGAGTTGGACTTACTGGTGAGTATTGTCCTTAACTGCTAACACCAGCTATGGATATGTAACATAATTAGAATGATGAATATTTTTATTAGTTACATTTAATTAGTCATGCACCTTGTATCTATCTAATGATCTTTCCTTATCTGTACTTAAAGTTTTCCTTAGAAACTCTTAACAGAAGAGAATCATATCATGCTGTTAATTTGTAAACCCCATGCTATACAATTAGAGATCTGAGGAAATGGAAGAAACTAATTCTTAGATTAGTAGGTACCAAAGACGTACGGGTAGACCCACCAATTGACAGCATAATAAACACCTTGAAAGTAAACAACACACATACCCGACATTTTAAATCCTGCTTAATCACAGTACTCAACTACAACCAGAGACCAGCTTTAGCTAGTTCTAAATAATCATAAGGATTAAAATTTATAGACCATTGAAAGAAGTACACTAAATTACACCTTATCAGATGTTTCTATGAGCAATAAGTTGATGACTTTCACTGAGGGGATAAGTTAGAAGATGATGCTGATCATTAAGGTGGTATCAGAAAATGCATTCACAAATCACAAAGATTTTCCCATCGGAGATAATATCTTGTACTGCCATAGGAGAAGATGAAGAGATTTTTGCTTGTAAATTAGGTAACTTTTATGGACAATATTAAAACTTGAAAGGACCCTGTGGGATCAACAGTTAGTGTTCTTCTGTGTTTGGCAGGAAGGAGGAATCAGGCCATTTTACACTCTTCTCCTTTCTAGTACTTAATTCCCCTTCCCTTTCCACGAATACCAGCATGCAGAAATTCTTTGCTTAATCTTCACTAGTGGCTTGTGATTAGTTCCTCTGTTCCCACAATATTTTCCTAGAAGCCCTGGTCCTCTATCACTCTTACTTCCTTTTTTCTGAGGATCTTATTCTGCCTTGTCCTAAAGGACTTCTAGACTGTGACCGTATCGGAGCTATGGTAAGCACGGCATATGTGTGAGAACACCTATAGCAAGGATAAGAGCATCCAAGAATTAAAAAAATTACTAGAGGTAAAAACTTAAATCTTGGTCTCTTTCAGAAGAACACAAAAAACACAGAAACATGTAAATGTGTAGGGCAATGTTTTTGTAACTTCTGAATACCTGAAAGACAAAAAAGTCAAGATTGTTTTCCTTGCTGGAGAAGCATGACATGACAAGTAGCAGATTAGTACAAATACACTTGCTTTGATTTCTCCATTGCATGCTCCTGACTAAAAATTTTATTGTCCCCTCCCTTCTTCTCCTCCACTTACTTGGCTTGCATGCATACCAAATTGTTTGTCTTACAGTGCTTGCACATGAGAAGCCAACTCCTTGATCTTTGCTTTAGAACAGTATCCACATAAAAGTATGATGTGAATGAATGGCACTATTCACTCAAGCGAAAGGAAAGCTGGAGAGTGTGCTGTACAAAATGGAGGTTGATTGACAACAGAATGCTGCATAGGTTATGCAAAATCAGGGAGGCTACAAAGTGGGAACAAATGAATGGGAGCTGCATGCTGAATGGGTGATTCACCAAAACTACACCCTGAAGCGAGGTGCTTGCAAATATCTTAAGAGCAGCCTCAGTTAAATATCATTGTGCCAGTGCTTAAGCTCCATCTAACTCTAGGAAACTACTGAGATTATTTTAATACTTTAAAGTGTTATTATGGGCATTATTTTTAAATACTTTTCCTTAAATACCAGCTACAATCTGCTACCTCAGAAAAACCGCCAATAGAACTCCATGCGTATTTGGATGAGTCAGTGATCAAATTAAATCACATTATCTTTGATCTTTTTTTTACAGTGATGTAATTTAAAACCTTATGACTTGGGAACATCTTTTAGCTTGCAGCTGTCTTCTATGCATATTTGTTATATATCCATCTTTGTATGGATAATATACTTATTGCTTCCTGACCGGAAGTAACACATTTTCATATCTTGCATAGTGTAAAAGACACATGGTATTCCAACAGTTCTACAGAGGCTTGGTTTGGGGTAAGAAACAAAAGTAAACATCCATCAAGGCTAAGAGAAAACACACCCTGACTGCTTCAAAATGCCTGAACCCTGCACCATTACAATTGTAGAAACATTGGAGAAAAACAGAAACATCAAACCAGGAATAAACAATTCCTCACAATTCCTCCTTCACAGGACCTACCCTGACCTTAGAAATAAATCTGCATATGGTAAACACATCAGAACTTCAGGGCTCACATAAGATCATGCACTTGAGATGTTAATAACTAGACTGTATTAAATATACTAATGTAGTTATTGCTATTAAATAAACAATATAAAACCAAAGGACTCCTTACCACATATATAATGAAAGGGAAAACATGTCACCACTGTCACACTTGCAGCACAGAACACAGAACACTTCTATTTGCAAGGAGAAGTGTAGCAGAGAGAGTCCACATAATTAAATTTTGATTTGTTCTCCTTGATTCAAAAGATATTGCCGCTTATGTTCCAACATTTTACACTGTAGGTGAACATCTGAAATTGATGATTCTATAACTGCATAGAAAGGTTTGTGGGAGGGTCACCACAGAACAATTTAAGACATTGACTACCTCACTCAAACGAAAACTGCTGTGTATACAGGTCTTCTGTCCACAGTATCTTACACATTTCATGTGTAGTATGCAAGATAGAGAAGTGTTATGTTTTTATGAAATTCAGGTTCATGGCATGTTTACTCTCTCATGCTAAAATTACACTTATTAAAGCTGCTGATTTCTGTAGAGGCTGTTTGAACTTTTTATTATGATTCAAGACAGTTTCATCCATTCGAAAATATTTCAGCACTGTGCAGGCAGGTGCATAAGGGCAGTTCACAGACAACTGTTCCTCTGATACTTCTGACTTGATTAGTATAGTCTAACAATATAAAGCTTGATGAAAAAATAAATTATCTGAAACCTACTCCATAAGGCATTAGAATACTTTTAATTACTTTACTGGCTAATGACAGGAAGGCGGGGATTATTCTTAAAACAAGATTGACTGGTAACATTGTAGGTAGAAAAAGATTATTATTTCTGGACCTGACATACTTACATCTGTAGTGAAGAGGCAACATCACAAGTCTTAACAGAAAACTGGCTAAGTATGAAGCCTACATTAGGAATGTTTCAAATTCCGAAACATAATCTGAGATTTTATGAAACGTGTGTTAACCATTTCACAGTCCAAACCAAAATATTTGTCCTAATTTAAATTTCTATCACAAAATTATTTTCAAGTTGATACAATTACTGTAACTTTTCCTAGGTAGTTCTAACAAAAATACACTATTTTACTGCTTCACAAGCAAGACCATCAAAGTTTCTTCAGTTAAAAAAAAAATGGTTGAAACCACGACGATTCTTCAGTAAGTTTGAAGACAGAACAACTGTATAGGAGAAGCAAGAACAAAAGTTGGTCTGGTTATTCAAGTACTTATTGCATGCCTTTGCATAGTTAAGACTTACAAACCTGGGAAATAACTGATCTCACACTGAGGTAACCAAGGCAAAATTGCCACATCAAGATCAGGTTGAGGCATCAGATACTTTTACCTAAACTATTCCTATGAAGGTTTTGAAAAACAAACAAAAAACCAAACAAGTATACAAACAAAAACACAGAGGGATGTCTAACATTCTCTATATAGATCAAATATTTCCACATTTTATTATTTATATGAGAGCATGCATTCTACATATTCAAATTCTTAATTTGATCTACAAAATAAAAAATATTGATAAAATCATTGATCAAATCACACATACCTTTAGCTCATGCTAATGAGCTGTCTGATTTCGCAAACAAACAGTACTTCTCAAGAAGTTTATGCATCTACCTTCTTAGTTCCATGCTTGGCACCTTACAATTTAAACTAACTTCTGACTCAAAGCAAGCAGACAGATGAATCTAGATAAAATGCTGATTGTAGAGATCAAGATTCAGAAAAGTCCAGTTCAGTCAATCTTTTAAAGATATTATTTTAGTATTAAAATAATGGCCAAAGATTATTCTCCATGACAAGAAAATCAATTAGTGATTCAGGTTTGACCAGAAATCTCTGATTCTAATATATTCATTTGCTTGCTAAAGATAAACAGCATTAAGCACATAAACTAATGAGCAAAAAACCTAGTGAACTCTTGTACACTGGCCTCAACCATGACTCTAACAGTCACTTTGTAAACACTCTGTATATTGTGGCATTTCATAAGCAGATTTTTTTTTATTTACTGCTATCTATAGATTGAAGAGAAATTGTGAAAAATTTCTGCATAAACAGGAGAACATTAAAACAAGGGTTTTCTGAATGGCTACACTGAAACTTTATATAGAGCAAGATTACTTTTTATCAGTCTACATTGCATCTGGGAAGGTCTTCTTCAAGAAGTTATTAATAATTTTTTTTAATCAATCCTGACAAGTTTCAACTTACACAGGGCCAAACATTCATCATTATGTGAAACTGTCATTCTATTCTAAGAAAACAGTAAAAGAGTATTAGGGAAATTGAAATTGAGTATTCTCAGTAACATTTTCACAGTTCCTTTTGTTCCCTCTTCAGGTAGTATTGTGCTATTGTGCAACAAAATGGTTTTAGTCCAATATTTGTCTCTCTCGCAAGTGTCTTTCTGCTTTACATCTGGGTAATAAGTAATAATTGTGAACATATTACTGCAGGGAAAAAACCTTTCCTTTCTCTTTCAAAAATGAAGGAATGCCAAAATGAAAGTTCAGCAAAAATGTATTGAGAATATACTAATTCAAGAGAACAGTGACTCACCATTAACCTTCCCTTTTTAAAACAAACTCCTGAAAAACTTACTGAAAAGCCAAAAGAAAAGGATATAATGAATAACATTACAGGCTTAGTGCAAATGGGACAGGCCAGTGGCACTGCTGTGTAATTTGCTCTACCTGTGGAGAGCAGTTGACATTCATATTTATCGTTGTATGTTTCCACAGAATTGGTGCTACTGTCATAATCCACAATAGACTATAATATTGACTGTAAGTAATAGCTATCCTTCTTAAGAGAGATGTATGAATTTCCAATTAACTTACTAAAACAGATTAAGTAATTTCTCAATGTGCCTCCTCTATTACCAGACAATATAGTAAGTCCCAGAACTTCCTATGCCTTCTCATTTCTGCAGGCAACCACTGAATGACTTGGAAAAAATATCACAGAAAGAAGGATCAGCAGTATATTGATGATGTTGCAGTGCTACCTATCCTTCACCACCTACATCTATGTCAATATTACCTACCAGTCAATGGATGAAATCAGATCAGAAATAAAGAGAAAGCAATCTGCATGAAGGGAAATGAAGAGCCTGACAGATGTGCAGAGAAAAAGCATTTCAAAGGATTCACACTGAATGTACGGTTTCCTTTGCTTTAAGGGAGACATACCTAATACTGGTCAAATCAATTCACAGATTAGAACTCTTGAATTTTTTTCCCTGACACTAAGTTTCATCCATTATTGATGCCTTCAGTTTCTTGTTGCTAAGAAACTTCTTCCAATTCTGGTGGATGATCATAAGATCACAGGAAAATTCAGGTTGGAAGGGACTTTAGGAGGTCTTTAGCTCAACCCCCTGCTTCAAGCAAGGGCAGTCATGAGGTCAGACCAGGGTTATCCAAAAATGGCTGAATGAGTGATGTCCTAGCCTCATTACATCCACTTCTTGGCTAGGCTATATGCAGTAATTGGACACATTTTCATTCTAAAAACTGGCTCGTATAGTGCATTTTTCCTTAACAAGATGTGCATTCTTATCATTAGTGTTCTTAGCTGGTGTATTCTTAAATCTGAGCATCTCCATGTGCCACAGTGGTTTCCCCAAGAGTTCAAGTGATGTCCAAAGTCTGTTAAAATATTAAAACTATGTAATCTGCTTACCTAAAAGACTGACTAAAGCAAGAAAGTAGTCCTCTGACCAAAAGAAATCCTCAAAAAAGGGAAAAAAAGGCTTTCTTGTGGTTAGTCTGAGACTGCAAAATGTCTTCCCACAGCAGCCAAAGATCATCAGAAATCCCATCCCTCTAAGTATAAAGTTCTATTCTGTGATACCATATTGTTGTAATTAAAATGTATACTTACATTTATTTTTATATGTAACCAACAGAATCTATATTGGTACATACATCTTGCTCCATAAATTTTTTAAACACAAAATCCCAAGAACATTAATTTGGGTATTCCACTGAATATATGTTTCCATTTGTAAAAGAGTGAGTGAAGAATCACACTTACTAGCTTCATAGACTGATGCAGTACTAAAATGCTTTTTTTGGGGTTTCAAAGACATGACCTTCATCATATAACTTGACTCTCTTTAACTTCCAGAAGCAAACCCATATTTATTAGGAAAAAAAGATTTCCTAACAAACTTAGAAATACCTTGGCAGAAATGAGGCAAATTTCCAAAGATAAGCGTCAGATAATAAGGATATTTGGAAACAGCATAACTGAAACAGAAATGCTCACTTAAATACTAGCTTTGTCCAACACAAGAATCACTCAGATAAAGAGAAAACTGTTATTCTGAGGAGTCAAACTGTAATGGCTTAACGTTTCTTTACATATTTCATTTCTGCAGTCATGTGTTCCAGATAAGAAGTAAAATAATGTGAAAAATTGATTTAATCCTCAAGTACTGACAATGCATGTACTATGAAACTGAGAGCCAAATTAACCCAAATGTTATCTGTGCAACTGGTTTATTCACATATTGAATGAAACTGTCAGCAAAACATCTTTGATGCAACTAGCTGCCAAACCCAATACAGAATGATGGTAAATTTTTGTTTATATTTAATTTCTTTATATTTTCATGTGTCTAATAACAATAGACTCTTGCAAAAATAACCACACGGGTCACCACAGAGACTGGGTAATAAGTAAATTCACTTCCACCGCTATTAAACATTTCTGTTATCTCCTCCTTGTGAGCTTCTTCATTCAGGAAAACTTTAATTTATTTCACCATCTGCAATTTATTACTGAAGTTTCTCACATGTTAAATTCATTGACTAGTGTCATTCTATTGTAAGAGAGTTATTGTCTACTCACATCATTTTTACTTCCAATTCTGACAATTAATCACCAAGGAAAATTTAATTTAATTTGTGGATTATAAAGACTGAAAATAACACAAATATTTGCAAAGGGCTTTTCATGTTTGCATGCAGGGAGAACTCAGAATAAGTTAAAATGGATTTGATGTCATACACGGCTTTTTAATGTGCTATGTATCATAAAAGGACAAGTAACATAAAAAACACATAACGCATCCCTTAAATTTTCATTTCTCCTCGTTATCATAAAGGCTCAAAACTGATTTTTATCTACTTACAAGATATTGATTATTTTCCAGGGATGCAATGATTCTTATTTATAAAGATATGATGAGCATCTCAGAAACTCTTGCAGGATGAGAGATCATATTGTCACAGACTATAAAGATTCTGTATGCTTTTTCTGGAAATCTACAACAATTACACTCTTCTGAGTGAGAATACAGATGGACTGTATGTCAGTTTATCTAACTTTTTACAGAATTTACTTTCATTTTAGGTTTGACATCACATTTAGTGTTGTCAATAATTGTGCTGTTTTAATGAAATTATGGATTAAAATTTTACTATTGCATTACTTAAATTCATACATTTCTACAGAGCTCATGAACTCTCACTTTCAGGAAGCATTCTATTATGGGACTTTTTTGTTTGTTTAAGTCAAGAAAAAAAAATCTCGACAGTCTGGGACTCTTTTGAAGAAACAGTTTGAACTGTGAATACCTGTGCCAGGTCAGTACTTGGTTTTGCGAAGGAAATGGACTGGACTGCTTTAATTGTTAGCTAGCAAGCATGATGCTGGAATATTAAAAAAAGTCCTTGTTTGGGGAACTGGTGAGAAAAAGTGCATTCTTGTTTCTCAGTTAATAACAAATTCTCATTCTATCTTCCACCTCTTCATTATCAGTTTAGGTAACACTACTGGAAAGGCATCTTTTACTAACTGATGATGCTAATATTACACAACATTTACAGGCCTCTTTCAGAATTGTAACTTTATTGTTCCATTCCAACAGAATAAATTCCTAGTAAAATTTTAACTTATTAGTATGTTTACAGCAGCACATCAGCTACCAATTTTTATCCTTGTCTAAAAAATCATATTTTACTGAAGACTAACTGAATTATGGCGACTTAGCAGAATGGAAAAAAAAAAAAAGACAACATTCTCCTTATACTGGTTGCATCCTTACAGTTATGGGTTATGGATTACGTCTTAAAAAAAGTAATTTTGTTGTATGCTTGAGGTCCCCGCTACAACTCCAGGCTTCTACTTTCTGGATCCTGGCTAAGTGTGTTGACAGGGGTTGGGCACATTTTTTTCCTGAGTTATTTCAGACTATTCTTTCCTTGTCATTCTGTCCAACTGTGATGTTTTTTCCTCCTGGATACTGGCGGCTCCAGGATTCCAGATATGTACATGAGACTTGAAGCTCACTTCTCAGGAAGGATTCAGATTTGCTACTCAGGGAAGAGGTTCAGTGACCATTCCTGGTGATATCTAGAAGATGTGTAGGGACATGGTTTAGTGGTGGACTTGGCATTGCTTGTTTAAGGGTTGGACCCAATAATCTTAAAGGTATTTTCCAACCTGAACAATTCTGTGATTCCATGACTCTTAATACATAAGCAAGATCTTAAGAGTTTAGCACTGCTACCCATAAGCAACAAGATTAAGTAAGTAGTAAAACATTACCTTAATTTGTCAGAGAAAAGTGCTGAGATGAGAAAACACAATTCTACCTTTTAAATAATTGTTTCAGAAACTGGAAGAAACAGGACAATACATAAGAAATTGCATTTTGGCAAGTGATGTAAGAAATACAGTTTGAAATACACAATAGAGGTAATGGGTATCAGGAAGGCCTTTGCTATAATAATTACCCAATACATAGGAAATTCAGGTTCTGCAGTCCTATGCAGATTTTTAGGCAGCATGGTTTAAAATAATGGCTTCAACTCTTGCAAATAGAGCAAATCAGTATTTTGGGTCTACTTTGATCCCTTGGCCTGTTTTTCTCTATGTGGCCTTCCAATTGATGATCCCATCTAGGATTCACCTAGTAGTAAGACCACAGAAGTGGGATAGTCATCTCCTAGACACATCCCTTCACACAGACTCTATTGCAAAGTGGAATGATCATGTGGAGCAGCATGAAAAGTCTGGATGACAGGTACTGAGTGACTAAATATCTCCAGCTGGAAAGTCCACAGGATCCTGAGCTAACATATGGTAGGAAAGGCAAAAGACTGCCTTTATTGTAGAGCAATGTATAAGACATGCTTTGTTTGCACTAGAAGTTCTTTGTGGACCAGTGTTTTTCGAAATTTGGATTGCAGTCCAGAGAGCACTAACTATTGGTGTTGATAGAACACTAGTTTTCTGCTGTTTCTGAGAAACAAGAGAAAAGATCTTCTGTGCGTTTGGATGTGAGAAAGGAACTGTGAATATTTTCTTTCTAGCTAACCCTCCCAGAAACCCAGGAAAAGTCTATAGAGACTATATGGTCTGCTCTCTCTGAGACTTAAAAGCCCTGGAGAGGAATGGTGCTATAAAGCGCTCTTAGGAGCCGTCACACTGTAGGCATTGGGGGAGCTACTAAATTGCTAGGGTAGGAAAGAGCATCTAATTCTTTAAATTCATCCAATCAAATCTGATATTTTGGAGGAACATCACAATGGTCAAATCACAATTAGCTTATTAGAATATCTATCACAGCTTCCTCTGAAGTTACTGGAATGAGCTTTTGTTAGAGACAAGATACTGGTACCAGGAAACGAATTCTGATTCAGTAAATCAGATGCTATGTTGTATGGACAGGCAAGTTTCCCATCTTGTACTATATCTATACTTTCAGCTAACAGGTTGCAAAGTCAGATTGTGGAGGAATCTGACTACATCTTAGCCCAAATTTGGGCATCTCTCTTTCTGAAGTGCCACATAATACTGAATAATTTCACAGAGTTTTACAGGATTATGTGAATTAGTATTTATTAAGTGTTGTATCTCATCTAATGGAACATACTACTCAATGTTTTAGTAAGAAATATTTGTATTAGATTTGTTAGAAATGAGTAAGCTGAACTTTCAATGATTTTAGATTTTTCTGTGAGTGAGAAAGCTGTCTCTCATATGACTGAAAAAAGAGAGTATTTTGCCTTTTTTTTGTTGGTGGTGGTGGTCAACTCCTGTACAGTGTAGATTCTTAGCCTAAGACTTTGCATTTCTGCAGCCTGAAGAACATGTCAATTGCATCCTGACCTATCAGAAGGATTTCTGACATGGAAAAGACTGAAAATATAAGGACACTGACTTCATTTTAAACTTCTCATTTGAGACTCCTATAGCTACAGTAGACAGATTTTCACAAGACCTTTCAGCTCTGTTATCATGCTAATCAACAGTAAAACTTGCACTGTTGCTCATCAGCTGAATAGAACATTTAATTATACCTATCTAAGGGCATAACAGTTATTTTCATGGTAATTTAATACTTCTATACCACTGTGGATGGGTCCTCAAAGTAATCCAGCAAAGCAATCACAATTTAGGTAGCTGTGCTAGAACCAGCTTCTAAACAAACTCTAAACTAACTTTCCTGTAGAGTGATAAAAGCAGTTGCCTGAGCAGAGGTTGCAATGCAGACTATAGAATCCTCACGAGTCTTCAGGCAAACACACACTCCAAAAAGTTTTTCCAAAGATCTATACATGTACTACCTACTGCTTAAAAAATTAAAGAGCTAACACAATAATGAATGTGTACTTAGTTTATTGCTTTTATTGCTGTAAGTATTTTTAAAAGCTTAGCACGCATATTAAAAGATACACACACTGCTTGCTTTTTTTGTTGTTGTTTTTAGAAAAATATTAAAAAATTTGGAGTAGCAAGGGTGACCTCCAGTGTGCAATTAAGTTTTTGTCATTGCATCTTAATGTAACATAATATTTTCTTGGTCTACTATTCATTTCGATTATCCTAAACCAACTTTACTTCTTGTGCACAACACAGAAATTCAAAATACTGTCTTCTGCTTTGAACTGTGATTTTCTGAAAACATTCTGAACTTCTCCATATTATAGGGAACAGTATAAAAAATAAGGGGCTGAACAGAAAAATTAGAAAATTTGTTTCTTGCTCCTGTCCAAATGCAGATTATCACCATCTATATTTTTCTTCTAGAATAAAAGTAATAATAAATCATTAATGTATTACAGAAGCTTTTGTATTTTAAGTATACAAGACCATTACAAATCAATGGCGCTACAACTGTATACCAAATACCTCAGCTCACAGAGGTATTACATGCTCTTCATTGCAAACTTGAGCAAATCTGAAAATATTCAGAAATTGTAACAAGCCAAAACTTTATGAGAATTTATGGAAAAGATATTTTTACATGTCTTGGTAAGCTAACCATTTGGTACTGTGTCCAATAAACTCCACAAATACCTATACTGAGTACCACCTATTCAAGAAAAAAGTAAAGCTCATGTTCCTAAAGGGAAATTCATCATACTGATGAGTTGTGTCAGATGGACATCTTTGAATGAAACCTTTATCAACAGGGTGTCTTTAAACAAAAATCTAACAGACATCACCATAATGAATTCAAAATGAAGAACATTATTGTTACATTTTTATTTCCATTATCAGGACACAAGTTACTTTTTGGTGATTAATTTTGAAATCATTTTTCTAATAAACTAAGGAGCATTTTTAGATAACTGTAACCACACAAAAGATCTAATTATGAGTGCCTACCCAATAATGGGTCTACTGTGTCAACACAAGTGTTCCAATTATACATCACTACTTTCAGAGGGTTATAATGTGAAAGTTAAAATTTGTTTCAGAGTGATTCCCGGCATATTGTGCAAGGTATCAGGCTACATCTGGGTTTTTTTTCATATAAAGTACCTCCATAAATCACCAGGAGTATGTAAATACTGCATACCTCTATACTGTAGAGCCTACACTTCACAATGTTTATAAAGTAGATTATTACAAAGTCAGAAACTGACTTTCTCTCTATTAGAAAGCAGTGTGTCATAAACTCACACATAAACTCGGTAATAGCAAAGAAACTGTCTCACACTAACATCAAATATGCACATTATCCACAGTGCATGCTAAATGCAAGATGGCTAGAGCACACAGCAAACTCCCTGGTCACGTAAGGAATGAGTGCACGCTGGGTTAACTGCACAAGAACACGTAGAAACCTTGGATCTCACTAAGAGTAAAAGGAACATTGATTAAATATATTGTATCAGGATAGATTTAAACAACAGTATGTGAACAAACCTTTACTTCCTTTCCAAGATCGGCAGATCTACTAGCATTTTCATTATGACATTATAAAGTCATAATTTAAATTTTTTTTCAAAGTAATGCTTTTCTGAGCCCAGTTAGAGCTAAAATATGTTAAAGTAACTTAAGATGTCTCTAAAGGAGCATAGTTCATATCTACTTCTTATAATACCTACTTATAACAGTGATTATCATGTCTTTTGAGGCAAGGAACCTGTTTTTTATCTTTCACAGAACTAGGGTTTGAACTTGATGGAGTCTTAAACACTGAAACAATCAAAAAATGCAAATACTTGTATTTCTATTTTGGCTTGACATCTGAATATTATTTATCGAACACAAGTCCCATGAGGAGAGGCTGAGGGAGCTGGGGTTGTTTAGCCTGGAGGAGGCTCAGGGGAGCCCTCATCGCTCTCTACAACTACCTGAAAGGAGGTTGTAGCCTGGTGGGGGACGGTCTCTTCTCCCAGGCAACCAGCAGTAAGACAAGGGGGCATGGTCTTAAGCTCTGCCAGGGGAGGTTTAGGTTGGATGTTAGAAAGAAATTCTTTACAGAGAGGGTAATCAGACACTGGAATGGGCTGCCCAGGGAGGTGGTGGATTCTCCGTCCCTGGAGGTATTTAAGAAGAGACTGGATGTGGCACTTAGTGACATGGTCTAGTAACTGTGGTAGTAGTGTCTCAAGGGTTGGACTTGATGATCTCAGAAGTCCCTTCCAACCCATATGATTCTATGATTCTATGATTAGGTAATAGGGTCGAGAATGCAAGAAAACATGTTTTTCTAGTGTCTTTACAAACTATAAATTGATGTTTGGCCTGCAGTTTCTCAAAGTGTATGGAACCAAACAAAAAGCTATAAACCAAAGACACAGGATCATAATATCCTATTATGAACTTAGATACTCATTGATGTATTTTCAATTTACTAGTTAATTTACTTTTATTGTGGCCATATACATACATACATTCACAGCATGAGAAAGAATAGAACTGCATTCAATATGTCACATAATACTAAAATAATACATAATACAGAAAATAATACTGAAATAATACATAATACAGATAAAATCAAGGATTGGTTCAAGTCATGGATTGTGTTAGTTATAATTACAAGATTAGGGAGTTTTACTTTAATTACATTGTAATTACAATTACACTGGAAAATGCAGATTTCTTACTGCATTATAATTAACACATGCAAAAATGAATGAAAATCATAAGGTTGCTCAAAAAATTTAATTGGAGTATTAAAAAAAAAAAGTCCTATCAACTTTAAACTATCACCTTAAAGTTAGCCATATTAAGTACTCATGTTACCAGTATTATAAATTCTCACAGCAATTTTTGTGCATCCACTTTTCAGACGCGAAATATATTTTCTTCTGAAGTAAGTTTATGTCTACTTATTGAATTTAACAGAAGGTTTTAGCAATCTGCTAAAGGTTTGTGTAAGACCTTCTCCCATCCTCTATCTGCGTATCAGGAGACCATTTTAATTCACTCACCAAGAAATTCTCAAAGGGGCTGATATATATGGTAACATAGGAGCCAATACTGCAACTATCAGTTTTCATACAGACTGGCTAGACCTTTACATTACTGCTGCCCCACATTTATTGTTCTTTCATTGCAGCTGTCAGCACTGCATGACAGTGTATTATGGAGTACATGGCTACAAAGTCAGTATCAATCAGGCCATGATCATGCAGATAAAAGTAGCAGACTATTGATAATAGACCTTAAATCAAATCTTCATGGCATAACTATGAGATTCTTAAAAGCAGTAGCCTTGTGAGACTTCCTCTTTACTTCAATCTGCTATAAAACTAACTTATGTAACACCTAAAAACTTTATAGGAATGTGTAAATAGCAACACTAAAAATAAGTAACAAAGCTCTATTACTTTCTGCAAGTCAAAATGAGAATTAGCAGAGATTTTCTTTAACTGTCTTTTAAATTATGTATGGCAGAAATAGTACACAATACCTGCCATTACATTAATGCTCTTTTACTCTCTGCTGGAAACAGCAGTTTTGTTGTGCTTTGAAACTCACTCACTACAAAAGCACTTCAACTTGATATGGCCATTTAACAAGAAGAATTGGAGAATGTGTAGAGTTTAGCGCCACTCTTCACCAAACTGAAAGCACCCTGTTAAAAACAAAAGCATCTAATTTGTCCTAGACATAAATAATAAAACAAAACACGAGTTGCATGCAAATTCAGTAACAAAATTCTAGGTGATAAACAGAATGAAGCCTGGCTTCTTGTTTAGTATTCCTTAGTTATCACCATAATTGCTGCATGTCTGTCATCACCAGGAAAAGAAAAAAGTGTCTCTCTCAGCTGCTCCCCTGCTTGTTTTGTTCACTATATTCTTGTAAAGTGGGAGAAAATAAGTGTCATTTAATGAATAGTGCTATTCTTTGTCTGACAGCTTCATATCTGTTAGGTGTAGGAGGCCTAGTACTTTCCTTTCTGGTAATGTTTTTGACAGTGTGCTAAATTCCTCCCCCAAAAGGCCAGTGTATACATTCTGCTAAAAGAGGCTTCATCTATCCTGAATGACTGCCCTCTTTTAACCCCCTTCAGCTTCTGTTCTTACATTAATTGAGCTGATCAGATTGAGCATATGAATTTGCCTTTGATGTATTCGTATGTTTAGTTGACGCTGCTTGCGCTCCCATTGGCAATCGGGCAGAGCTCTCAGACAAATAGGGCCGTTTCCATAGTAACAAGCAATAGCTAGGGATCTCTTGAAAAATATTTTTATTTTAAAATTCAAACTGGAAAATTCTCACTGGATATGGTTCTCGGTTCTAAATGTGTCATATCTAATGATGGATGCAATTAGGAATCCCACCAGTGTTTTAAATAATAAATTAGGCTAATTTTCTAGGCCTAGTATGATGACATACAAATACTAAAAAGGAATCTCTCTTTTTTTATCCATGACAAAAGATTTGCTAATGACTTTTGTTTTTAGGATTTCAAAACTAATTGAATGGTGAAATAGTGACAAAGCTGTCGATGTGCTGGAGATGAGAAGCCTAGAGGTGAACTTTTTTTAAAAAATACTTCAAGCTGCTTCAGTATTTGATTATTCCACCAAAAGCAGGTGAAGAAATCATTCTGCAAATGCTATAGCAGTTGGTAAACCTCAAAGGGTGAAAAATGCCCATAGCCATTTTTAATTACTGAGCACGAAAAAAGGAGAGATGTTGAACATAAGTTTTGTAGGCCCTTACAATCTGAGAACGCCAGGATTTTAGCTCTAACTAAAATCTCATTTGAAATACAAGGAAACAAAAAAAAACCACAAAAAAACCGGGGGGGGCGGGGGTGGAGGAAGAGAAAGAAAGGGAAAAAAGGGGAGGTTGATGGTCAGACTATGATGGTTTGTAATTAAAATACATATTTTGTATTAATCTGTCTACTATTATTTTCCCTGGAAATTAGCTTCCTGACTTTGGCTTTTACGATTCCACCTGTCAAAGTCAGTAATAGAGTTCCAGGTTTCTGCTTCAACACATAATTATACTACACTGAAATCCATTGATATTGTCATCTTTTATGCTACTTCCAATTAGACATGTTCCATCTTGAGGGGTCAGTCCTTTATACCTCAGCATTCAGGAAAATTCAGTTAAATGTTAGAATTTGACAATTCCCTGAAAAACAAGGTTACGTTGTAAGTACTTCACTTGAAATCTACAGTATATCTGCAGTTGTCATAAGGGAAAGATAGTTTTAAGGAGTCTAAGGATCATAATCACATAGAACTGGTCACAATGTGGTGAAAAAAAATCCTCTTGCACTATATTAATTCTGTGAGTCTCCTGTATGGATTTGCATTCTTAAGGTGCTGCTTATGAGAAAGAGAAAGAAGCAAAAAACCCATTTCCAATATTTTCTGAATTGTCACTCTTCTCTCCTCTGCTAATTTACAGGTAAGGAATTTTGTACATTTTAAATGTGTACTACATTTTCAGATACAGTTTTTACACTATTTCAAATGTTAAAAGGAAAAAACCACCTCAGTCATACTTAGTCACCCAAGAGCAAATCAGAGCCTTACTTTGGTCATTGTCTTCATTAGACTCACACTTTCAGTCTGGGAATGTCTCTCATTAAATCAAGGGAAAACAAAGTCCAAAGCCATTGTGATAGTCCATTTAAGAGCAAAGCATACTGCTTTAACAGTTTGTCACCTTCTAATGGTGAGATTACAAAATTGGGCTCTGGATTTACTTCAGATAATGCATTTTCAGTTCTTAAGACAGATTTCTAATGTAGCTATTTTTTATTTTATTGCCTTAAAAAGAGACACAAATGACATGATAAATCACTTTGTTCAATTTAATAAAGTGGCGCCTGTGTTAGAAATTCCTAGCATTACACTTTTCAGCATGGTCAATTTAATCTTTTTAACTTTTATACATAGAATACCTAGTCTGTTGATAGTTTTCAACTATAGATTGTGTGCATTTTTTATAAAGTAGGGATGGCTTTATCTCAGAAAAAAAATGTTTTACACAAGAGTGTGAGCTTTGAGGCAACAGCTGGTGAGCTTGTAATCTTTCCAAGCATCGCTTATCAGAGAGAATCCAGTAAGACAACTAATTTTTGGTCAATGTAAACCTTAATAATAGTCAATAAAATGGAAGAGAAAATGTAATGTATTTCATCATTAATAGAGTTCCTCAAATTGCAGGGTATAGTCATTTGACTAGGTAATGATAGAGCCAGCCCTGATGTTGACTACAGAGATATCCAGATCTGTGTGTCATGGGACTGGGGCACGCATCCCACCAGGTAAACCCAAGGGGTTCACGTTCCCCCAAGCCTCGATATAAACATGTCGTGGTTAAGGAATGGTACTCCCCAATTTAGTGTCTCCACCCAGACTCTCCAAACCACATTGGTCCCCTGTTTTCCCCTTCCCATTGCTGCTGTGGCAGGATGGAGAGGAGAATTGGAGGCACATTAGGTAAAGATCACGAGTTTAGATAAGAACAATTTACTGGAAACAGCAACGAGATAAGAAAACAAACAGTAACAGCAATAGTACTAATGATAGAGGGTACAAGAAAAGAAATGATTCACACTATAAAAAACCTCCTCAGTAATAGACAATAGCCATGTTTTCTCCACCAGAAGGAACCCTGCAATGACGTGAGGTGGTATAGAATAACCTCCATGTCCTTGCCATGCTGACTCCCGGCTACTGCAAAAATTTACCTAGTCCGGGCCAGAACCAGGACATCATAGCATCACTGTCCTTAACAGTCTTAGTTTGAAATCAGGTAAATTTATCTTGTCATGTTACAGAACAGTAACATTGCTAGCATATGAGATTCGATCTAAAAGCCATAATTTATTTCATAGGACTGCATATGTATCTTGTAAGTCTGAATTAGATATTCCTCAGTTACAAGAAAATGAATCTCTCAGTAGGGGAAGAGATACCTTACAGCAGTCAAAAAAACCTGTTCAAAGATAATACTTATGCTAACTATTAACAGAAATAGTTCATTATAATTGAAAGGTATTTCAAACAGGATGGAAGATTGGGGACTGATTCTGTATCAGTGAAATCAACATATATCCTACAAAAAATATATGGATGCTAAATTATATAAGACTACTCTGAAACCAAAAACATTTGGTTTAATTTAGCAGATATAGATATTTAAATCATAGTAAAAGTCAAAATAAAGTCAGTATGTACACAACACAGGATCAGATGTTTTGAAAAAAATGTTAGGCACCAGACCGATAGAGAAATTTAGATTTATAGATAGTAAAAGATTATGAGACGTGGTGATGATTCTGTTTTCCGGATTTAATTTCTCTAATTTTATATCGGTTCTGTTTTAAATCAGTTCCTTCTTGAACTTTCCAACCAAAAAAATCCATAACTATTAAAAATAATAGAATATATTGATGTAACTATTCATTGTGAAATCCAACTACATAATTAAGATAAAAGCACTGCAATTTACTTACTTCCAAAATGATTTTGTGAAGATTAGAATGTGTTTTAAAAGCTGCTGTAACTTTTGCCTTAAACATGACCTTGTACTAACACTACATAGCCTATCCTATTTTCAGAAAAATCATCTAATCCAAGGATAAATGGCTTTAGTGAGAGGGACTTTGGACTAGAGAAGGGGTGATAATCTTGTTACAATGGAATAAAAGATCCATTCACTATTAAAATGAATCTAAATCAATATTCAGTACTATAATCAAAATGAATTGAAAGAATTACCCTTCATAAAGAGTGATCAGTGGAGAACTTAAATCCATAACTTAATTTCACTTAAACAACCTTCCAGAATTCACACAATTAGGAAAGAAATAAAATGACACTGAGTGCAGATTGCTGACAATACAGACTGTGTAAGGCCCCTTTAAAGAGGATAGGTTTTAAAAACTAAAAATTAAAGTTCATAGGTAAAACAGTATAGTGCAAGGCTGAAGGTATACTCTAGGGAGCCATGGATTTCTGATGATGCATAGGGAAAATAATCAATTCATTAATCCTTTGATGTCAAATTAAAGAGATTCTAAATTGCAATATTTATTGGAAGACCACAGAAGTACAGAAGATATCATACTTAGATGATGACTTAGTAAACAGCTAATCTGGATAGAACACCAGGGAGTTCTTTTCAGGACACATTTACACTCAATTATTAGGAAAAAAATAGGAAAAAGTACTCAGAAGTGCATTCCAACTCTTAATCCACATTTAAACTTGGACATCACTGCTTATTCCAAGCATAGTTGAAAATTTGTTGGAATGAATAAACAAAAGGGATGGGCATCACAGAAAGTTCTTGGAATTAAAAATATACTTTGTTGCATGGTATTTTCAATTCAATGCAATTACACTTTCCCACAATATACCTAAAACTTACTTTACATTTTTATGATAACCTTTGTAACTTTCTTGGGGTAAAAAGTTGGTGTTAAGCCAGTCAGTTAGCGCTAGATATACCTCTTAAACCATGACATAGGGTTAAACACACTGATGTTACATGCCTGAACTCTAATCCAGAAAATATATCAACATAATTAAATACATATTATAGGCTAACTATCTGCTTACAGATTTTTGGAACTGCCTTGTTCAAGCCCTCAGCACAGGGGTCATCAAGTTTTTCCTTGCTATTTCTGGAACTTTCATCCATTTTATGATGTAAATTCATATAAATTACAGTGTAACGTTTTAAAATCTTAGCCTGTAAATAGGTCAAGATGTGCTCAATATTTTAAAAATACATCATGTAGCAAATGTATGTTTTTATCCTTACATCAAACATTTACTTCCTTGGAAGTATTTAAAGACAATGGTAATTATCATTCTAGTACACTATGCAATAACTTCTATAGTGTATAGGCACACTTTGCACTACAGCTGTAGCAGTAAAATTACTGATACTATTATTGTCTTAATATTTAAGTAATACATTAAAATTTAATTTTCAGCACCTGGAAGAATCTGCTTGTGTGCCAGCAATTGAGGTAGTCGAGCCTGGAGCTGCTATACATATGGGACTCAAAAACAACCTATCACAAGTAATTACTAAGAGCAGCTGTACTCACCAAACTAGTCATTTAAAAATCAGGTCAAAGTTGCTCAATTCTATTTCCACTTTCACGGATTTCTGCAAATCAGTCCTATAATCTTTATATTTTTCCCTTTTTTTTCACATGTTAAAATTATTTTAATTGTTGATTAATCCAAGGGAAACATCAGAGTTTTAGCTTTCTTGATTATTCCAGACATTAAACAGTTCTACGTTTTATGACAGATATTAAAAAATGCAATGTTTATTTTCCAATAAATCTTTCAAAATTTAATGGGACTAAAACCAAATACTATAATATGAAAATGCATTTGCTGATTTATAACATACATGCATTACACACATATGCACATAGTACTATAGAAAAATTCAACACAGACAGAGAAAATAGATACACATATATTTTTTAAGAAGAAGATATGTCATGTGGCTTGCACAAGCTCTCCTTTATTTTTAAGTTGGTAGTTTTCAGGTGGAAAGTATTTCTTTTAAAAGCATTTTCCAAATTATTTGCTTTCAGACACACTTTCTTTTCAATGGATTTCCAGAAGTTGCTTTCTAGCAACCACTATCAATTTTATGATTATTTGTGAAGAAAAAGCCTATGTACCATCTTTTTTATCTCATACCTTTTCAAAATTTATTTAGAATAACATAATACGGGATCACATTTTTCACCACTTACATAGAATTTATAATGTTTGCGCTGAATCTTAAAATTTTTAAAAGTTCAAAAAGATTGAACTAGGAGTCTTTCTTTTATAATTTTAAAATATTCCAACCTGCATTCCTATACACAGAAATAAAAAGACTCATAATGAAAACCATGTATTTTATAATGACATACATAGAAATAAAACACATTAAACTCCAAGGGGAGAGAACCAAGCATTTATACACTACTACCTTCAATCACTTGAATGCAAGTCATTCATACCACCACTATTGCTAACAAGGCATCCAATTTACAAAACAATGAATATTGAAATTACGTTAAAAGGTACAAATGACTGTCCAAAGAATGACACTGAAAAATATTAAGTAACAGCTCTACCTCAAGATAAGCCTCACAATTAAAGAGTTTTAATGAAGAGAGCCTTCAAAGGCTAAACCAGGAGGCATTGATTAGATTGCCTCTAACTTTGTGTTTTGACATCTTCGTCTTTCATGGCATTATATTGTCTCTGTGCATCTTACAAAGGAAGCATTTTACTAAGCCCACACATGAACAGGAGACAGCAGTGCTTATAATAGAGACTGTCAAGGGTGTGAGCCAAAATGGGTCTCATTTGGATTTCAAGTGAAGAAAACTCCTAATGCATTTCATTACAATGTATGTGAACCTCTGAAAAGAAGGATGGATTGGTATTCTCATCCCTATTAATTTATTGAAATGGATTCAGTTTTTCTTGTATATCAAGAGAGACCATGTGTTTCAAGTAAGGCAACAATATTATAGTGCCAAATAACCAAATATGCCATAATGCAATATATTCTTCTGCAAGATAAAACGGATGCAATTTTCTTGATAATTAGGATCTAAGTTGAGGAATAAACCCTACAATAGCTTGGCAACAAATAAACATTCTTTGTTACCATTGGGTTTAAAGATATGATCAGGAACCTATGCAACATAGGGATGTATTCCATCTTTCTTACCACTGCAGGTTTTTGCCATGTGAAATTCCATGCACTTAGTTCCCCCCACCAAACTGTCATTCAAGTATTGACTTTTTATTTCATTGAGGAATGGTGTGTGTGATTTAATTAGGATAACACCTACATAAGTCATGTTTTACTAAAAGATAGCATAACAGGATGCAGCAAAGTAAAAAATTTCGAAAAAATTCTAATACATTCTTGATCAACTTAGCTTTAGAAAGATGCCACAGCTACCACGTAACCAATTATCTTAGTCATAGTAAAAAAAAAGTTTATATAAATACTTATTTGTCTTTTTCCCCCTTCAACTTTGATAACAAAACCTATAAACTGCTATTTGAAAACTGTAAATACTGGTTTAATACAGAGAACAGGGTACAAATTCCTTATCTATGCTAAATAATTTTACTAATATAACTATTAAAAATAAGACATATGTTCTCATTGGTTTTAACCCCATAAACCTTTGAAGTGATTGATTTAGCTACAGCAATAACATTCAGCGAGTTCAAAGCTCATCTACTTTTTATGGAAATCTTACAACTTGCTAGTTAAATTAAAGGTTAAATATACATAAAGTCTTAAAAAAGACACCAAGTATTCCATATGTATGTAGCTCATAAGCAGAATACACAAACACACACATACATAAATCTGTTTGTGTTTAAAAGCCCAGGACCTTAAGAAACCCTCCACTGTCATACAAAGACTTCAAAGGTAAAGTTAAAGAGTTTGATATCTATGGAAGATTAAGCAATTATGCCTATTAAGTTAGGAACTGCCTTTTCAGAACTCCACTGGCATCACAATTATAAAAGAAAAATGTCATAAAAATCATAATCAGAGATAAAGATCTGCTTGCTTCCATACATCAATTCTCAACAAGCATTTTATTTGAAGGAATAGTCCATGGAAGTCGGACTTTTAACTCAAGTTTATTTGAGGAAAGTTCAGGGCCTAAATTTAATTTTTTTAATAAAAATTAGGGAAATGGATATATGCATAACTATGTCACTAATTCATCTTTTTATCTATAACATGTAAAAGCAAAAATTTATTTAAAGTATACATACATGCACTCAGTATAAATTAAATTGACATTTTGAACATCTTCAACATTTGAATCAACACAATTTTATACTTACATGTTATTTTTATGTGGTGTAGCACATATGCTCAAGCAACAGAGAAATCAGCAAAAAATCATACAAAACAAAATCAAATTCAATCTTAGCAATAAAGACGGCACATTTCCACACATAACACAACACCTCATGGACACACTTTTTTTTTATTTTTTAAGAATAATCATAATTAAATTAGAATGATGCATGTTCTATATTTTCTCTTGACAGTTTCTGTACACTCAGGCAGAGCCCATTAAACACAAGCATACAGCAGCTTACTTGTTGAATAATGTATTTCAAGTACTTAAAATTACTAGGGATTTGACTAAGATCTGCACATGAATACATATTTTGGACCTAATTTTCTGCACTGGCATTTCTTCTGCTGAAAATAATTTAAATTCTACAATGAACTCAGTTAACATTAGGCTTTTCCAGGACATAACAAAGGTAATAACACTATCCTTTAAATATAAACTTTATGACATTACGAATAAAACTGACAAGTGTAAAATTTGATCCATAAACTAAGTGATATACTTATGTTAATTTACCTTTTAAAAGGCATTATGTGTTGCTCATTTTTTCTGACAGGGCTTCCATTCATACTGAAGACATGTTGAAAAACGCTATATTTTCTCTCAATAAGGAAAATAGCTTTATCCACTATCATTCTCATTCTGTCTCAATAAAAAAATCAATCATCAAATACTTGTTTCCAAGTTCAACTTGTTTTACTGCCAATTTATGCATGCTGTTCAACCCAGTTCAAATTCTTTCAATTCTACTTGTTATTCTTGGTAATATTTTTAATGGTATTTGACATTTTAAAAGAACAAGCAGAAAATAAAACTATACCTATTATAATAATTTTACACCTAGAACTTTGTGATCTGGTGATATTCAGAACTTTAATTTTTTACAAGAAAAAAACCCACCAAAATTAATTCTGTCATGAGTTTGAAAGTAATAAAGATCTGATTGAGCCCACCGACTAAGGCAATTGCATCGGTTATCTAAATGGCAGCAATGTCAATGTCAGATATTCATCTACCTTTTCATCTTGGCCTATTCTTAAATGTAAAAATCAAATGATTGAAGGACATTTCACTGACCTGTTATGGCCTCTGTAACTCTCCAACACAATACTTCTGTTCCTCATATAAGTGCCACATTTTGGATAAAAAACCACTTCATCAATGATGCCTTTGCGACATCTGGCGGTCCTTATTATATATAAACTTTAGGTTTATTTCTTTGTTGGGTGTTTTCAGTTGCTCTTCGGTACTTTTAGTATATTAATTTTAATCTATTTATTTATTTATTTGCAAACCTACCAGTATGCAAAATTTTAGTCCAAAAGGCTTTGATACCCCCTAGCAGGGGAACAAAAGCAATCTAGTTTGCAAAAATACAACAAGGTCTACCATGAATCCATACAGAGCAAAAGGTCACAGATGTTGAAATGTAGTGACATCATGACAATAAGACACTTTCGAGACAGAAGCTAATTTTGAATATAAAAAGGACACTGACCAAATTCTCCCATGCATTTAAAACTATGAAGAAGAATAAGCATGTGAAGACCCTGATGTAGACGCGTAATTGAGGAGAGTTAAAGTACACCCTTTAGTTTTCACAATTATAAGATGTCACTGAGAACCTGACATGTCTGTTTCAGAAGATTTAAAAGTATTATTTTTATGTCATTATCAGATGCTGAGAAAATGTCATTAAAGAAAAACCACTCAGTTCACAAGGTGTGCACTCCCTGTAACCCAGCTCTTTTAAAATTAATTCCGTTATACCAAAGCTTGTTCTACATCTTTCAGTCTTATTATTTATCATTTCAATAAACTATGAAAAAAGTATTATAAGAAACTTTCTTTCTTCATCCTTCTTCCTAAGCTATTTCATCACAGTAGGAAAAACTCATTCTAATTTCTTTATTACATTAACTGCAGGAATATTTGACATCAACTTTGTGAAACCATGACTTTGCCATTTGTTAGCCCAGCAGGAGGAACTAGCATGTTGTTTATACTATTTTTCACTTGTTCTAACAATTATCATTCCAAACCAATAGATGATACAATAAGCAAAGATCAACTGCATATTACTTGAGATATAAGGCTTCTCTTCTTTGAATTCTACTTTGCTGCATCATGGTAAATATTCACTTAAACATTTTATTGTTTTGGAACGCATAACACAGTTTGGACATTGGTTTGTCCTCATATGGACAGATACTTAGCACGTGCTACTGACCTTCAAGAAATATTTCTAATAAATCATAACCAAAACAAGTTGAAAAAAAATCTGTCAAAACAGCTCTTAGCATAGAATAGATTTAGTGGACAATTTAATGGTATAGTTCACTATTGTCTTATTTTACAGAACAAAAGATTCCTGTATCCTCAGAATACCTAGAAGGCCCTTGTTACAGCAACCATTCAAATTTTAATTAAAATTTTAATGGTGTGTTATTTTCAATGTACTTATATGGGCAAGATACAAACACTATAGGGAAGGCACATCATTGTTTGCAGCCTACAGATACATAACCAAACATATGACAAATAGATGGCCAAAGAAACACTGCTATTTCTAAGTAGGCTTCTCCTTACACCCCAGAACTGCAAACATTCAATCTAGTCTAACATGTTGAATTCATGCTATTGTACTGAATTCACAGAGACAAGTCATTAGAATAAGAACATGAATAAGCAGATTCAGTATTATGTTTTAAGATGGGATAAAAATATTAATTTCCATGTAGGAAAATTCAGCATGTGACAGCACAGATTAAAAAGAAAACAAAGTTTTAGAAAGTTAAGAAAACACATTAGGACATATCATAAATTGGTAGAAGACTTAAAATATCATGGTATAAGACAAATAGTTTCTGCAAAGGATTCTCAATCCTCACTCCTTACTGATACCAGTAAGTAAACAACAAACAGACAGCACATACTTCTAAAAGTATTAGAGCAACTACTTCAAGTTCCTTTAAAGGAAGCTAAAACATGGTCTTTTAAGACTCAGACTGTTAACTTTCTACCAAAAATCTTTACCAATAGTGAAGACACTATGAAAGCCTCATCACACAAACCTTGTTCTAGGCTCACTACCTTTCCTGGCGGAAAAGTAATAGAGCAAGGCAGTACCCTTTGCCAGATGAACATCTCCGAATCTTTCTTGCTCAGAAAGTTAATAGACTGAGCTACAACTCAGAGCAGTTAGCATCAAAACATTCTGGTTTGGGCATGATGGTGGAGAATGATCTGTGAACGTAACTTCATAATATCCGAATGCACAGGTCTCCTTGATCTATGACAATTTTGTGTTGAAGTTTAGATAGACAGAGATCAATGATCCTTTACAACATACTGAGAAGGGTTCAGAGAATTGCTGCTCTATCTGCAACCTATGTCTCACTCCTTAAAACATTTGTTAGGTTGTTTGGCAAAAGCGAATAGAACTGCTCTCTCTAAGACTAACACATTCAATTTTGAGAGTATGTTTAATATTTCAGCGTCTGATAGCAATTGTAATTACTTCTTTTACTGAAGAAGTCTCATGTTTGGAATAACATAAAATGCCATTCTGTCATTGCTACTCTTCAAGGCACACGTGAAACTTTTTAGGAGGCTATTAGAAAGAGGAGAGAGATGTTTGCTGTTGGCACTGGCTGTTTATATTTGAAATGCATATGATCACGTGTCTTTTGCTTCAACTAATCTTGAATAGAGCTGGAGCTGGATCTAAAAAAATGAGTCTGGCCTTAGCCTGAGTCATCTGTATGATTTATTCTGAACAGAGACCTGCTGCTTGCTTCTCTGAGACTACATTCAGGAGTCATGGAAAGAAGCTTGTGGAACTTGTGTCTATAACATAAAACACCATTATTTTTTATTGCTAAAATTCTGAAACTATGGTATCAAAATTTTTTATCAACAACCATTTTTCCACTGAACTAAAGAAGAAAACACCCACTTGTCTATTCATTTTGAGACTAGTAAGTCCGTTAGCTATTTCTATAGCATGATCTGACAGTGACTCCTGTTTGACATATGAAACGATAAATAATGCAATGCTGAATATAAGAGAGAAATTAAAGATAAATTTACGTTTAAAGAGCTACTGCTTCACATTTACAATAAGGAAACCTTTTATTTTCAACATACCATTTACAGAGGTTTAACTGTATATCACATAAATGCTCTCAGATTTTATCCAAATGTGCTGTTAAATTACCCATGTAATTATCCCAAGTGAAATCATTATACTTACTTTATTGATAATTTCATTAACACTTTTGTGGGAAGAGTTTGGTGGTATTTAAATGCAGCTGTCACAGTCTTTACTAGTACAATTAAAGGGATCATTTATGTATTATTCTAGAGGGTGGGCCTTTTTGCAGAGGTGTTTAATTACGGAGTTAAAGCAACAACAGAAACTGAACAAGAAAAAATACAGGCAACAATCTATGGCCAAACTTGAAGCAAAAATAAAATTCTCCCTGATCCCAATAGTGAAATCTACTTAAAATACAAATAATTGTTGTTAAAGTGAAATTACAACAGTTCTTTCTAAGATCGGTGATACAACGTGACAGCTATATATGCCTTAAAAAACACTTCAACAAGTAGTAGCACTACACTGAGTAAACAGATAAAATCTGTTACAAATATATCCTAAAGACAGGTATATTCAAATATCTTCTTACAGAGCCTTGCAAAGACAAAGCAGACATCACTTTTCATATACCACTATTATAAGATCTTATTACTGCAATAAATGCAGCACCATTGCTTTCTTCTCTTTCGCGTGCATTACAGTGTTGCTGAGCCAGAGGCATTGTAATTACATACAGTTTGATTGACTTAAATTGAATAAGACCAAAATAACTTTGCAACTGGCAATCCAGGAAGAAAACAGTGAAAATATGGATTGCAAATTAAAATTAATTTCTAGATATGAAGATCAAACCTGATACAGATGTTCTAAAGAGGGAAACATAAGATCACACTACGGGTATTAAGAAATTCCTCACCCCTGATGAAGGTGGGAGACTATTCTCATCTGCTAAGATTTTAAAGAAGAATTTTTATTATATTCACCATCCATATTGGGAAAAATATGAGAATTAGCGAGACCAAGGAATTAGCAAACACAAAAATTCTAGCAAATTCATACTCATTGCTCTTTGACAGAGCAAAATTAATTTTTATCTACAGGGAGTATATCAATTTAAGGATAATCTGGGGGAAAAAAATTAGTGGGGAGGTATAAGACCCTTGATTAGACTCTCCCTCATTCCAGGGGATCCACAGAGTTTAAGGAAGAATGATGTGGAAAAATTGTATGGAGATTTCATTTGGCTTCTTATTATGGGTTTTTCCCATCAGTGCAGGTGAAAAATTCAGTGTAGGTTGATTAAATAATAAAATCTTCTAAGTCATTTCACTTTAAACATTTTATGACTGTCCACATTGTAGCACGACAACATAATTGAATCTTTGATCCAGATAATTTTTGTACTAAGGGAAAGTACTGGAAAATCATGAAGAAAATAGCCAGCATTTATACGCAGAAAATCCTTGTATTAACTTTTTTCTGTCAAAGCTTCTGTGTACATTTTCTGTGCACAAAATTTAATAATATTAAAACTATTTACACTGATAATTGCAATTGAAACTCTGTGTACATTCAAGTGAATCTGTTAACATATTAAAATGAACAAAAGGTGAAAACAGAATCTGCTTTTTCTTTGGTTTCCTAAACTGAATAGTATTCCTTGGAAAATAAACAAATACTTTTCATTTAAAAGAAAGAAGTCAATAATGAAAACATGCAAGGATTGTGTTTTTCAACTAAAATGGAAACACAAAAGTTTCAGAATGTTTATAGATGTGCCTTGTTTAACAGTTTGGCATGTTGGATATGACTTTCACAGTCTGTTGGCAGTTTGCAGGAAGCCATCACACCTGTGACTTGGCTGTTGATTAATGAGTCTTTCAATTCACGGCTACCATCTGAAGAAGGGCTGTGGCCTTTCTAAGCTTCGCTGGTTTATTCACCTTCAGTTGCAGTCCTACCAAAGTATCTTCCATAAAGAAAATCACACCTGGCTAAGGCTTGTGAAAACCTCAATATGTCTTTTTCTAGACAAGTCAAAAAGCATGTAAAACTAGACAAAAGATGTATTCAAGCAACATGAATGCAGTTTTGTCATAACCTGTCAATCTAAAGACTAACATAAAAAAGCTTTCTTCAATGACATTTTACACTGTCAACTGTTAGAATGACAATTCTGAATTTCCTTTTTGCTACATGAAGCAGGGTGCATAACGGTTTCCTGCTCTTCACAAAGGCTAAGTTTTGTTTTAGATCCTAGAAAGAAGTTTACAGAGGAAAAAAAAAAACAACCAACAACCAAACAGTTTTCCTGGGTCAAACTATCAGTCAGCATCAGAAACCTCCAAATCACAGTGTCTAGGCAGATTTTAAACTTACTACTCACTTCATAATACCTTTAAAGAACTAACACAAAACCAACCAGATCTGCTGTATCTGCAGCATGATTTTAAGATTCTGAAGGTCAGTTTCACCCTAACTGGACTTGGGGAAGAAGCAAAAAGATCTTTGGGACTTATCCTTTCTGAAGCAATCAGTAGTTGAATCAGGATGAGCCTGGAAGGATAGAGGAAGTTCATCCAGGAAAGCCATGTGAGAATCTAATAACTTTGGGAAAGATACAGTTCTGAGAGACAGCAGTTACAGCTATGAAGGTCTGGAAGGTCTGGAAGGTCTGTAGCAACCACCCGTTCTTAATACTTGTTTTGTTGTGGCAACAGTAAATGTTTCAAAGTCAGTTCTTCCCCATTTCATTCAGAAGAAAAGTAATGGAACTACCAAGTCCTAGGAAGAATGGAAGGTAATTCAAATTAACTATTCAATTAAGTGTCACTAACCCTTCAGGTTAGTGCACATCAGGCTGTGCACATCAACAGCTACCACAGATCAGCTACTACGTGGTAGCTTTGTATCTTAAATTTAGTCAAAAGAGCTAGATTCTGCTCTTTGCTTTGCTACAGACTAATTTTGCAGTGCAGAAGAAACCTCAAAGGTGACTTACATGACCAGATTTTTCATCTGTTTAATATTAATACTTCCTCCTTTACCTTACAGGGGCTTAGCATATCTCACCTCATTACTGCTCCCAAAGAAAGTGAGATCCCTGTATGGAAATTGAATTACTGTACATTACTTCCGCACTTTGCTGAAAAGTCCCTTATCTAAAAGAAGTGGAAGGAAGAAACAACATGTAGATGGACAAAACAGACTTTTAGCTTATTGCCTTGTGTCCTGTAACATCTTCCTTTGCAGGTGTAGCAAGAAAGACTAAAGATGAGACGAGTAGCTAAGTCAGTGTGTACAGTTAGGGTAGTCAGTACCTTGAATGCATCAATACACATTTACACATTTAACAATTACACATTTGTATACACTTACAATCATTATATATATATAGATATCTATTAAAAACGAAAAATTGGATCATAAAGGCTCTGAAAGAGGAAAAAGAAAAGAACAGGTAAGAAAACAAACATGACTATCTCCACTTCAAAATCCTTAGTGAGAACAGGATGTAAGACAGAGGTGAAAGGAGGACAAATTATTTGCAGATGAAAGGAAATATCTGTTTTTAAGGAAAGTCAGTCAAGTAACAGAATGCCAATCACAAGGTTAATTAGATAGTAACACAAAATGTCAAAGTGCCATATTTCCAAATAATGATTTGTGATCACAGTATACAAAAATATCTTGTTATGAAAAAAAGACACAAACTTAAAGAAACTAATAAAATTTGAATGCTAATAACAAATACATGCATGTATTACTAACACAATACATGGCATATACTTAGCAGTATTCTCATCACAGCTGTCCTGGTTCTGACCAGGCCAGAGTTAATTTTTGGATACCCAAGAGGGGGCATGGCTGAAACATGGATGTTATTCTATACCACCCCACAGTCATTTTCCATGGATGGTGAAAGGGCTCTATTCTGGCATAACATGGTGGAGGGAGCAGTTGGGGTTTTCTATTATCAGAGGGTTTCCACAGGAATTGTTTGCCTCTTTCTTGTACCCTCCTCATTAGTATTGCTGCTCTCAGTGTTTGTTTTCTTATCTCACTACTATTTCCAGTAAAGTGTTCTTATCTTTATCTGAGATCTTTACCTTTCATGACTCCAATTCTCTCCATCCCACCACAGGAGGAGAGAGCGACCCATAGGACTTGCTTTGGAGAGTCTCACAGAGAGCCCTACGTCGGGGAGTACCATTCCTAAACCATGACTGCCTTATTTGGTGCCCAGTGTGAGGCACAAATGCTTGAGACAACAAAAGATCTGACCAGAGAGGGTTGGAAACAATTTTGATCTAAGCATTTTTTTATTAGGTATGGAGCCACCAGTTGTTGCAACCAATGTTGCTTGGCCGGTTCATGTGGGTTTGGTACCTAACACTGCATATCTTCAGGTATATGCAATATGTGCTCCTCATGATGCTATTTTTAAGAGCTGGGAGAGGGATCAGAATTCCTTTGTTGCTGTACTATGTGAAAGCAGTTTGCTTATGACATGATAACATCCAGGGCAAGGGGGGCCTTTTGTGATGTGGGTTCAGTGTTGTTCTCCTGTCCTGGCTCTGTGTGATACCTCTGGGAGTCCATTAATAATCATACGAAGTCTGAAGTGGAGGATGATTTTCCCCAGCTTTTCACCCTCTCTTCCTCTTCCAGGGTTCAACAGCTTTTGAGAATTTTGAATTTCCTTTGCATGCTAAGAAAAGCGAACTCTTGTTACTAACTGTTCCAGGTCTCCTCAGTGCAGTCTACATACATTTAGAGTAAAGAAAGAGATTTCTAGGAAGGTCATTCATAGATTTACAATGAGGGTGGATAGTCACAAAAGGAATGGAATATGGGACAAAATGGGCCAGGTTTTGGGGCAATTCTCTGCTCCAGTGGTTTGGAAGTTCACCCCTGAACAACTACAGGACTCTGACACAATATTTGCAAGGAGAATGCTCCAGAGAGGAGCAACTTACTGCAGTGTGCTGGGCCCTGGCTACTATTTATCAGACACTGCTTATTACCAAATAGCACCCTCAGTGAGAGGAGAAGGAAAGCAGACCAACAGGCACAGTGGCCCTCAAATTGCAGCTGAAGCAGAGGAACAACCAGTACTCAGTAGCAGTCACCCCTGTACAGAAGAAGAAATCAAAGACCAAAACAGTTCACATAGTGAGGGATGAAGAGGAAGTAGTGCGCTCACAAGAGGAAGAGGCAGAGCCAGAGATAATTACCCAATCCCTATCCCCAGGTGAACTGCGAGATATGCAAAAAGATTTCAGCTGCCAGTCGGGAGAGTCTTTGGTGACCTGGGCTGCTCCGATGCTGGGATAGTGCGGCCCATGACATGAAACTATATGGTGGTGAAGCTGTCTCTGTCCCAGGATGTGGGCACTGACAAGCGGATTGGGAAGAGAACAGAAACTCTCAGCCTCTGGAGGTGACTTCTGTCAAGCATGAGGGAAAAGTATTCCCTCAAGGATGATGTAGTAGTGTGCCCAAGCAGGTGGAACGCCATAGAGAAAGGTATCCAGGACCTGAGAGAATTAGTTGTGCTGGAGGTAATCTACAGGGCTTCAAATAAAAAGCAGGCCCTGTGGATCCAGATGAAGTCCAGCGTACAAAATCCACGTGGCAAAAATTTGTATGGAGCGTACCATCACCAGATGCCAACTCATTGGCACTGATGTCAATGAAAGGAGAACCAATAGTGCTGCAGATGACTACACGACCCTGACAATATGAAGATTAGCTTTTTTACTCCCTACCAATCTGTACCCCAGCTGAGGAAAGTCCATCCAAGACTACGGAAAGACTTAAAAGACTCAAGCGAGTTAGAGAGGAAATGTCCCATGCTCTGCCAGTACGGACCAGTCTCTGCTATTGGGAGCAAGTGCTACTCTGAGTCAGAGGGTAACGTGTTTTTTCTGTGTGACCAGGGAGAGGACACAAGGAAGTGGGATGGAAACCCCACCTCTGCCTCAGCAAAATGATTATGTAATTTAGAGGAAGAACAACTAGCCACAGGAAATTCTTCAAGGATAAATGCTGCTGCAGTTTTGAGTGGGCAAGTCCTCACATAGAATAGGAGGGCTGATGTTACTTCTGATCCTCTTGAAGGGACCTTCAGTTCATATTTACAGGAAGTGAGCAACAAGTACCATGACCAGAACTAGACAAGCCCTGCCTCCAGCAGCAAAGGGGCAAATCGGATCTACTGGACTGTGTGGATCCAATGGCCCGGCACATCAGACTCACAAGAGTATAAGGCTCTAGTTGACACCATGTCCCCTGAGGCCATCAAGATATGTGGGGACAGAAACCATCTCTGTTTCTGGGGTGAGAGGGGTATCCCAACAGCTGATTGCAGTGGAAGTTGAAATGAGCCTGACCATGAGCGAATCGCAAAAACATCCCATCGTGACTGGCCCAGAAGCCCCGTGTATCCTTGGCACAGATTACCTGAGAGGAAGGTATTGCAAGGACCCAAAAGGGCATTTTTGGGCTTTTGGGATAGCTACTGTGGAGA